>MU741727.1:2624-25196 GCA_026770625.1 Nicotiana glauca
AGGCGGTGAGGAGAGAATTGGATGTGTTGGGAATGAAGAAAAAAAAACTTTTAAGTAGTATGGACTAACGGATGAAAATTGTTTTACAACTTACATATAATATGGGTTAAATCGGATAAGGACCTAAAATACGGGCCTAATTTTGTTGGTATGTAGTCAATTGACAATGAGGGTAATTTTTTCAAAAATGTTCATTCTGGATATCATCTTTATTCATTAAAATTATATGGACTAATATATCAATATTGGAAAACGTTTCGGGTCTATGTACTAATATGCGGGAGAAATTCAAAAATAGCCAGATTTACCACTGGTCGTTGAAAAATAGCCAAATTTCAAAAGTCATCGAAATTTAGCCACTTTAAATCTGAGCGCAAACACTATTCAAAATCCAAAAAAATACGCTCGCAAATTTTACGGGAGTTCAAGCATAATTATGCTGGAACTCCCGCAAACTTTACGGGAGTTCCAGCAAGTATAATTGTCCAGTATAATATACTGGAGTTTGGAGCACCAGTCTCCTGCAAATTTTACAGGAGTTAGCAAAGTATACTGGTCCAGCATAATATGTTGGAGTTCGTATACAAATGCACCAGAACTCCCGTATATTATACTGGACCGGTCCCTGTTGCAGCAAAATAGTGGCTATTTTTCATTGACTTAGTAAACGCTGGTTATTTTTTATTGACTAGTGTAAAAACTGGGTATACCAGGATATTTTAACCTAATATGCATATATCTTCCCTTACCCGGTACCACCAACCACTGCTATCCCTCAGTCACGAATTTATTGTTTAATGTCGCTAAATTTTAAGTGATTGCAGTTTCACATACTTTAAGTATATGATATTAGTATTGAGTCAAAGAAAGAAACAGTAAACATCTAGATAGTCCCTTCTCGCCCTTTGAATTACAAATCCATCTTTATCATAATCATTTTATAGTTTGATGGACTAATAATTGAGGGAGAGAAAGGACATTTTGTAACAAGTTAGACATAGACATCAAAAGAATTATTCAAGTGTTAGAGCGTTACAGTCATTGCACCAACAATATTCCATCTAAACTACAATTCTTCAATTCCTCTACTTAAAAATCAATTTGTAACTTTACCCTATAAGACTTATTGGACAACCTTTGCTCACCCAGTTATTGTACGCCACTGTCACGATCTAGAATTCCCACAATCGGACCGTGAAGGGGCCTAACATTTCACTTGCTATGCAAGCTAAAGTTAGAGAATTCTTTAAGCGAATTTTAGTCAATTTTAATAACAAAATTAATTAAGCCAAATAGAAGCTAAAACTGAGTGCGGAATAACACAAAAGCACATAATATCTAATACAACCCGGATCTGGAGTCACAATTCACGAGCTTCCAGAATCTCTACAAACAAGGTCTGAAATAAGTACAACTGTTTTGAACGAAAAGAACAATAAAATAGGGGAGATAGAAGGGGACTTCAAGGTTTGCAGACGCCAGCAGATTTACCTCGAGTCTCCAATGAGCAAATCCAAGCTGTTACGCCTCACGGACAGCTGGGGCCACTACCAAATTCTGCACAAGAAGTTCAGAGGGTAGTATGAGTACAACCAACTCCATTGCTCCGTAAATGTCGAGCCTAACCTTGACGAAGTAGTGACGATGCTATGACAAGACACCCACGCAAATAACCTGTGCATATAACAATATACGTATAAAAAACAACAGATAAAGGCTAAACATGTACTATTGGGAGGGGGAATGCAAAAAGAGGTATAAGCTACGATAAAATACAGTAGGAAAAGATAATTAGAATAGTCAATATGCCTTTAACCAGTAAAACAGATAAACACAATGAATAAAAATTGCACGACATCACCCTTCGAGTTTTTAATCTCAAACTCACAATGGAATAATAATACTGCACGACATCACCCTTCGTGCTTTTATTCTCACGTTTTTTATAAATTAATAGATACGGCACGACATCACCCTTCGTGCATTAACTCTTAAAATATGGCACGACATCACCCTTTATGCATTAACTCTCACAAGAACAAGCCTTACGTCAAACTAGTTTCACAACACCAACCTCAACTTTAGAAATAATACTCAATTATCACAAAAATCCCATAAACGCGGAAAGAACGATCAATTTGATAAGTACCTTGTACGCGGTGAAATTAGAGGGCCTGATTTCTCGCTATCATGCCATCTCAGGAGAATGCCTCGAGACCCCGAGGACACGGAGCCATGACTTAGTCCCCTCCCTCGGGGCTTATCAAGGCCCGATTCGAAGAAGACAGAGGTTGAAGCCAGGACAAAAGGGGTAAGCTCTCGAGACACACGGCTGAGTCTGACAGGGACGGCCTATCCAGAGCCTTTGCTGAGGCATCGCGTCAAGACATTCCATCTCCGTACTTTGTAATTAATGCTCACGTACTTGTAGTCGAGTTCCCCTCTTATATAAAGGGGACTCATCCTACCTCGTAAGGGATTGATGTTGCTCCAGTTCTCCACAAGTGGAATATTCTCTCTCTCACTCTCTCACTCTCTCTCTCTCTCTTTTCTTTCTGAACTTGTTCTCTCTCACTAGCCCGAGGTGGCCTCGATATCCATCGTTTTTATACTTGTTCTTCATCATATAACTTAATGTTAGCCATAAAGAGATTCATTTCATTATATCTTCAACTGTTATCCCGTTCTCGACTGTCCCCGATAGCTTGTATTCGACCCCGAGGTCCCCCATCGACCAGACCTATACTCGGGCAATAGGCCCTTCAGTTCGACTATTATCTCGTTTTAACTCGCTTTCCATCGTTAAATTCCATATTATTAGCATCAACTACTCTAAAAACTAGCTCGGGAATAGATCACATATTTTTAAAATCCCATTTACAAATTTAATTGTCGTTATCATTTTTACGGTAAACAGTTTGGCGCCTACCGTGGGGCTAAAAATAATAGTGATTATTTTCTTGCTAGTTTCATTGCACAAACGCATATTATCTTTCACACTTTTTCTTGTCCAAGATCCTTTGATTTCAGGTCAAAATGTCTGGCTCGGTAAACAGAGTCGAGAACGATCGCCTCGAAGATCATGGGGAAAATGGCGTAGCTATCCCAGCCGTCGGAGCATCACTATAGAATCCCGATAACGCGCCTGGACCGATTCTAGCGGACGCGGACTCACAGGACGCACAACAAGTCAACGAAACCTCTCACACCGACAGGAGCATATGGCACAGCGGCCGACAGGAAGCTCAAAAAACCCCGGCCCGGGAAGAACATGAAGTTAGTCTTCATGTTATTTTTGAAATGTTGCAGGCACAACAACTGGCCATTACGTAGCAGCAAAGCCATCCGAGAGCTCCCAGCACAACAGCACCAGAGACAGCTCCCGCCGCCGAGCAAGTACCCGAAAGATCAAGCGACAATGGATCAATAACAGACCCCCGACATAGCAAAGATTCTTGGGGATCTCTCCAAAAGGATTGAGTCAGATTCGTGGAGGTCCATGCAACAGTTCTCCCCCGGGGAAGCGGTCCCGAAATCAGCTTCACAAAAATTCGGAATGTCAGAACTCCCTACGTGCGACAGGACCTTGGATCCTGACAAGTGCACCATCGCTTACGCATGTACTGAGAAAGACAGCGACCTTTGAGATGATAAGTTCAAACCCGTCTGGTTGAAGAAGTTCGGAGAAACACTCTTGAAAGAAACCATGATGTGGCGCTGCAGCCTAGCGCTCAACCTCACAAATTCGCTTACCATACTGATAGATCCCTCTGCAGGAGCATACGCTGACGCCATCGAAGCAGTAACGGGAGAGCCTGATACATTGGAGGCCGAACAAAGAGAGAATGAAACACCACATGAAGTCGTGTCTCATTCCCTGATAGGACGAGTGAGATCGCACCCGATTTTGGATGAACGGACAACCCTGGCCTTCGCCCGAGGTTTAAACGAAGCATGCCCACTGACTCCAGGTCTTTTCAAATGATGCTTAGTTAGATACCCAGCCAAGACCTAGCCATATGTCCGTACCCGACACAGGTCACGAATCAGGGCCATGGACAACCGTCCGGAAGCCTTCACGGGCCCGGTATGCCCAAGCAGGTTCTCAGCAAAGAAACTAATGCCAAACAAATGGAGATACCACCCATGCATCGCGAATGGGAGGAATGCCACAAGATCCAACCTACCTCGCAATAGTAGGGAAATAGTTCGAGGGTAACATTCTCGAGGAACCTTCAGTGGAACCAGATCCGACGAAGTACAGCCGGCAGATGAAACCGGCCTAGCAAAGTACAGTTTCAACATTGGTCTACCAAATATCATGATCACCATAAGCGAAACTAGGAACGCTGAGAGACTCAGGCCTATTCGACCAAGACCCTTTCGAAAGAACCATAACCCGACGCGAGAACCGCAGGACGCGCGGGGCCACAAGGTCACAAATGACCCCCATCTCGGAAAGACGACAGTCATGTTACTCAATAATAATCGCCGTTGAGTACCATCGAGCGGTCAGGCTCGAGTCCAGCCCCAAGGAAAGAAGGAAATTGGGAAGGATGAAGTGAACAAGACACGACGTATTACCACGACGGTGAAGGAGCCGCGACACCTTCTGAGGACTCATGACATGGGAAGTGAAAATGTTCGTTGTCAGGAAAAAGACGGTTCCAGGGAAATATTTCAGAGGACACTCTCACACCCAGGAAAAAGGGCACCAAGACTCCACCCCGGTGTCGCACTAGCGTATTGGTAACCCTCTCCCTCATTTGATTTATCTTAAATAAAACATGTGTTCGTGAATTCAGGTGGTTCGGTTGCTTACAAAAATGATATCAAACCAAAGTCAGTAGGGCGGTCCTCATTAACAAACCAAATCGCCCCCGCATCCCGAATCCCTGGCAAATTCCAAATGAAAAATCGCCACAAAGACTACTCTCTTAATATAGCGCGTATGTGCTCGGGCCAGGACGTCGAGCTCTATACAATTAGAGGAGGCGCAAAGTATGGACGTCTTATTGAGACGATCGCTGGCACGCTACCAGAGGACACCTTCGGCCCCATGTTGCCAAAAGAATGCAATCCCCCACAAAAGGCAGAGCTAAAATAAGTCAACAGGGAATAATACGCGACGAGAGGAAATTCTTCACCATATGGCGCGTTGCCAGCATCAATTCCCCCACCCTCGGAAGGACCGAAGGGTAAGAAAACCTCATCTTCGGCCAGGCATGATAAGACACAACGGAGGGTTCAACCAGGGCCCACGCCTCGAAAGGGCAGGAACATACCGAATCCCAAAACATCGCCTATACGCGGTGAGGAAGAACTGCTTTACTCCCTCGTTATTTTTTCACTAACCTATATGCAGATAGTTGGCCAGGATATTCAGAGATTCTAATGCTACCCGGATATCCCTAGGCCTTAAAAAGGCGACCGCCACATTTTTTTCCCTTCAGTCGGGCTTCCGCCCCAAAAAAGGCCTTGTCAGTAAGATTATTAGCGGAGCAACATACCCCCAAAAGAGGATCCGATAGGGTCACAGGCTTTTTCTACAGCCCAACAACGAGCGATGGTCAGCTTCTAAGGGCACCTCCCCCTCGGGAGGACTGGGAAACAGCAGACTAAACCCCAATCGAGAATTGTGAACCAGATTGAATGGTCCGAGAAGCCGCGCCCGCACGGGTTGAGCTCACAACGATGTAACAATGTATGTCTGTACCAAGCAATAAAAAGATATCTTCTCAGCATCTTATTCTCCAGGCAAGGAGATCTCAAGTATACCCCCAACAGGGTCCCCCTCCACCAAATACATCCCGAAATACTTGGAGACTTAACGTCAACAATTTTGCACTCGCACAATGCCAGGGTCGAAACTCCGGGCTCATAAAGCCCCTACAAGGCAGCTCCGAGTTCACAAGAAGTGTTCTTCACGCTTAAACAACTTGATGACTCGGAGATTGTCGTCAATCACCATGCGCTGGAAAACCGGAAACTGTAAGGCCCCTAGTGGGCAGACTCAGCATAACCAAATCCATTCTATATCACAGCAAAAACGGTAAGACCTCAACAGGCATGACAAACTGTAAGACCTCAGCAGGCATGAAAATCCCGAAGTTTAGTCTATACGTCATATTTGTAAGAATCCCGAAAGGGCATACCCTCAGTGTAGATACCTAAACTATCACTCAGGATAAAAAATGGCTCTGTCCAAACACACATGACTATGGTCAAAACGGCTTATACAGCCAAACTAACGCTACTTGGGGATGATCGACCGTCGCTAAACAAAAATCGTAGGCCACTACTTCGAATATACTTAGGAAAGAACCGATTAAAACAGGTTTCCCTCAACAGGAAAAAACGAGCTTTGACCATGTCAGCTCTAAATCGTAAAGGCTTCGACCTACTCATCCTACGAGCTATGAACCTTCCGATGTGCTCGAAACATCACCGATAATGACTTGAAATCGAGGTTCTTCCAAAACCGATAACGGGCCAGGCAAAAATCTTTCAGAAGACCTTAACGAGCGGAAAACAAAGCCTACAAAAAGCCCACGGGCAAAAATAGCATAAGAACTATTATTGCCAGCTAAGCAAGCCTCCAGGCCACATATTAAAAGGTCTCTATGACCAAACAGCATAAGAGTCATTGTCTCAAGCTAAAAAATTGACAACTTGAGGATTAAAGTGAGTTCGAATCGTAACTCGATTCGCAGACTGGATCCAAAATAGTTAACTAAGCAAGCCTCCGGACCACATATAGAAAGGTCTCAGTGACCAAAATAGCGTAATAGGCACTATCATCGGCCTAAAATTACTTAAGGGTCAATTAAAGGTCGAATCCAACGAGACTCGGAGACTGGACCTGAAATAGTTAAACTACAACACGCCTAAGGGCAAGGCATAAATGCCACTGTCAACCAGCCGAGGGAGCCTCCGGTCCACACACCTATCAGGTCACTTTGGCTCGAAGCAAAAAATGCCATCGTTGCCCACCCATGTAGGCAGGAAAAAACTTTAGGGTCAATTAAAGCTCGAATCGCAATGCGACTCGGAGACTGGACCCAAAATATATTGAAATAACCAAACGCCGAAAGGCAAGAAATAAAAACCATCATCACCAGCCCAGATAAATGCTAAACTCGAGGGTAAATTAAGCTCGAGTCAGATCCTGGCTCGGAGACTAAACCCAAAGATGGTTAAAGCATGCAAGCCTAAAGGAAAATCTGGGATCGAATCGATCCAATTAAAAATCCAACAAGCAGAAATACAGAAGATACAAGTTGCGGGGTTCCCCCACTTATTGCCACATATTGACGATGAAGCGCAGCCTCAGCCTGCATAGTATATTGAAAACTATATATGCGCAACAAAAAAGGCAGGGAATGATCATTTTGCTTTTTTTTTCCGACAGTCATAGCCCAGCGGTCTCCTCCTCAGCACCGAACAATGGGAACTTGGCAACGTGCTCCTCTCCTTTGGCTTGCTCGATCTCCCCCGAGAGATCAAAGCCCCCGACACCTGCTCAAATCAAGGATTGCGCTTAAAGGCTTTCGGGTCTGCCTGATCGGTTCTGAACCTACAAGGATCCCGCCAAAACACGGAAACCAGCCCGCCGGATCAAAGGCAATACGGGAAAAAACACAAATGAGGTAAAACTTCAAGACTTCTCTCATTTTATACATATATATACGCACGAAAGTCGCACTCTCCATCTACAGACATGTTCTACATATATCAAATACAAAGCGACAAAACGGTGCAATCTACGCTCCGCTCTGAAGGGCTACAACTTGTCGAGTTCGCTCTCTGCCTCATCAGCAAGGAATGAACACGCATCACGCTCGTCCGCCCTTGCTCGAGCCAATTCATCTGAGAGAATGAAGCCCCTCGCACCAATCTCCTCAAGTACTTATCTTCGGGATCTGCAACGGACATATTCCCCGATCCTCTTCCCGGTCGAGGGCTCGCTTCAGCTCGGCTTGAATCGACATCTTCTGATCAGCCTTGGTTCGACTCAACATCGCCTCAGTCGAGGCATCAATTATCTCAACCCTGATCTTCGAAAGATCATATTCAAATTTTCCTGATCATATATGCTTAAACTTTGGTATTATCACGAGCCAAGCGGAGTTGGACTTCGAGGGCGGGGACCTTGGCCCAGGAGCTCGTCTCCTCTAAAGATTAAGCTTTCACCTGACCTCTTAGCTCACCACAAGCAGTTCTGATGCAATCGATGTCACCCTTAAGGTACTTCAAAGCCTCTGTTGTTTTCTGCAGCTATTATAACAAAAAGGGGCATTAACGGATAACTAGGGATTTTTGACGCATTTTATACTCCTCTATGCTTATGCTTTGATTATAAATTCATACAAAATAGTCCCAAAAGGCTCATAAGTTGTGCTTGATTGCAGGTTTGATCAACAAAGTGACAAGATGTTAAAGATCGGCTCAAAACGAGGGAAACTTGTACAAGTACCAAAGACAAGACAAAACTCAGAAGAAACAGGCCTAGTGCAGCCACACTACACTTTGTGCGGTCCACACTAAGGAGATTGAGAGAGTTGGAATTTCAGGCATCAAAGCTGCAGCCGCACTAGGGAGATTCAGAGACATGGATTTTAAGGCATCAAAGCAGTGCGACTGCAGTAGATATTGTGCGGCCCGCACTGAAGATATCATGGCCGCACTACCATTGTATGCGGTCCACAGAAGCAAACTTCAGACAAATGTAAAGTGCCAAGGTTCAAGCCTATGCGGTCTGTCATGTTTGTGCGGACCACGCTAGATGCCTCCGCGGTCGCCGCCCATTCTGTGCTGTCCACGGAGCCTGGGTTCAGAGAGTTGCTTTTTCAGAGTCAAGAGCCTAGTGTGGCCGCACACCATTTTGTACGGTCCGCACTGACCCCACAGGGGCATTTTTGTCCAATTTTTCCAGCTTGGTATAAATTGAATATTTTTCCATTTTTCGGGCATCAGATATTACAGTACTGTAGCTATGCTCGTGAGATGATATTTCTTAGCCATTTTGGGCACTTTTACTTAGTTTTAATCATTGAATCTTTGTATTTACTTTAGTAAAGTGTGGGTAATTGATGTGTGTTGTGATTTAAGGTTAGATTGACTATGGGTGTTTGTTATTTGGGTAAATTTTATGGTTAATTTATGAATTAGTGGTTGCAAACACTGGTTTGTGCTAAGTTGACTTGGACTCTTCTTGAGAAAGAGATCCTAAGTCTCCAAAATTGACTCAAGAGAATTGGGATGGACTCAAGAGATTTGTTAGTCCCAATTAAAGGGTTAAACCTCGAGAGAGTAATTACCTGACTTGAACCCTAGTTGCTTGGGTAAATATGCATACCTAATTGGTCCTGAGTAAGTCAATTGGGCAAAACCATTATTTCTACTTAAAGGTGTAGAGTGGGTAGTATCGGGCAATGGTTATAACATATCTCCCCAATCATATCAATCATGTCTTAGATGCAATTACCCATCAATTACCCACCTAGGTGAAGGTCACTGCCCTAGTGCCTTTTAAATCATTAGATACAACTTGTAGCAATTTACTCTTAGCTTAATCTAGTTACAATTATAATTTGTAGTTTGATCATAGTAGAATATAAAGAAAAAACCAAATATGGATAGAAGTGACATTTGGAACAAATACGAAATTCTAACCTAAATAGATACTCGACTCCATTCCTAGCTCCCTAAGGAAATCGAGCCCAACCCACAAATCGGGTAAAAGATATTGCGACCCTCTCTCGCTAATTTTTAGTGGTGCGGAGTAGGCTGCGATCATTAACCTTAAGGACCAAAGAGATCAAAGCTCGAACTGCAAAAGTTACCTGCTCCATCAAATAGCTCTCGTAATTCAAGCTCCGGTACGCCTCATATCACCAATGCAACAACTCGCCCTCTTTCTCCTCACTAAGAAGCCTAATAGACTCGCCCTCACCCAGAATTTTCTGAAGGCTGGCCCCTTGATGGAGCAGCTCTGACATAAGCCTGTCACAGGCCTGCACAAGAAAACTTAATATAGGGAGGAGGACACGGAATACAGGGAAACTGCGCCTAAACTCACCACGAATTGAAGTCGACAGACTTCCTCGAAGTCTGAACATACTCTTGTTGATCCTGCCTCTTTGGCACTGGGAGAACCGGCCTCGGGCAAAGCATATTCACTCGAAGGCAGCGCCGACCTGGAATCAGGTATTCCGGGAGTAGCAGACTTAGACGATGATCTCCTTTTGGAAACACTGGCCCTATTAGTACCACTAAAACCTCCATCACCTCGCGGGTACCGATCCTTCTTATCGTCATCGTCCCTTGGTTCGAAGGCCAATGACTCCCTCTCCTCTTTGGAAGAGCACTGCCTCATCTCAAGGAACCGCTCGATATCTGCAAGCAGCGAATCCGGTACAAATGGAAGGGGAAAATGTTACCTCGAATATATACCTTGGTATTTTGCTCCCCATCTGATACGAAGCACAGCTCGCCACCGATGCTCCTCGCAGGCCGAATGGGTCACCAACCTCCAAACCCGGCCGGGCAGGTCAAAGATTTCGCCCGGCATCCATGAAGTTGCTACAACAAGGTAAAAAACACTATTATTAAACTGAATTTCGCTATAGGTAAAATCTGAAAAGGCACCAGACGCTCCACTCACATGCGTAATTCCACCCTTCGGGAAATGGCAAAAGCTCTGCAGGGACAATGTCGACCGTCCGGATCTGGATAAACCAATCGGCCTACTCTCTATCCCCGTCCTCTTCGTCGTCAACTACAAAGGGTGTAGATGAACGACACCTCAGGGTTAGCAGGCCCTGGTGATGAAAGGGTCGGTATAACCTGACAAAATGGTTAAGTGTGAATTCAAGACCAGCCTTCTCCTTAAAAAACCTCATCATCAACACCACCCGTCAAAACGACGGATGTATCTGCGCCAAAGTAACTCGAGTTACTTCAAGAAAATATCAAGCACGACCCTATCTAGGGGACCAAATGTGAAAGGATATAGAAATACGCTCAAGAATCCATCAGTAGAGTCTGTAATACTCTCATCCGGGAGAAGCACCTGCAGCGCTATCCCCTCGATCCATCTAAAATATTTCCTCATCATCTCCAAATGTTCCCTTCTTATCAAAGACACTGTCTTCAGAGTGAACTCCCGCAGTTCCTGATAGCCGAGAGCAGCAGTCCCAGCTCCCTGCCGGGCTGGCCCGGAGTGGTTTCCATGACTATGGTAAAACTAACAAATCAAAGCAAGGACGTACAAAAAAAAATTTTGTTCCTGAAGAAATGAAGAACCCTATGCCAAAGCAGAAGAGCAGCTACCTAAAAATAGTAAAGTCTTGTGAAGAAGTCGAAGCCGCCTCACATATATGCGAGAAGCAGCAACGACTCGCCTACCTGGAGTGAGCCCAGAGAAGCCTACGGCATCAATACAGATCGATGGGATAATACCTGATCCTAAAATTATCCTTCGACGAGAAGCCAAGACTCGAGGAGCCGTCCGTATTATCTCTAAGCTCGAGATATCATTCTGCCACGAGGGTCCCCGACCAAAAGAAGCCTAACTTCAGGAAGCTTTCGACACCATCATTCGACGTAGGGAAAGTACCTAGTCTCGTATTTCCCTTTTTTTCTGAAAAGGAGGAATAAGCATGGGAAGCTCCGCGAAGGTTCGAAGCAGCGCCTGAGTATAGGCAACTCCTCAGCAGAAAGTCTATCCTATGCATTTTGAAGGAAACTATCTGCATCAAGATCAAAAGGGACCCCCTGGTACCCAAAGCTGACCTTCATCCAGGATAACATCCCCAAAGGCCCCGAAATTCAGCGCATTATCTCCATACAATTCGAAGTGCCCCGGCAGTCCGGGCCTATCAGATCAATCTAGGATTGCTCCGAGGTGCGACAATGGGTTCGAAAGAGAGCCATGTCTATCAGAAGAGGGGGTGAAAAGAACGCTCGTGCCCAAGTCAAATATAAGTGGTCAACAAGTAAATGAAGGCATTCAAAGGGCCTCAAGGGGCATGAAAACATGAAATTATAAAGCAAAAATCGAAAGTAGAAGTCAAAGGAATATATTCATATTCATAAAAATCCATGTACAACAGCCCTCGAGGGGTCCTTACATATAAGACCTCGAGGGGTCCTTACATATAATTACGAAAGCCAACAGAGGATCTCTACGCATAAAGGAAGAGATAGATGGATGCTCGCGCGAAGTAAAGGCCTGAAGACTGGTCCACCTTTGAAGGTCCACAACAGGTGCCTCCGGACGCGTATCCTCGGGAGTTTCATCCCAACCTTCCACACTGATATCCCCAAAGGGACAAGGTGAGTGGCAGGGAGGGATGAAAAAACACTACATCTCTCCGAAGATCGAGGACCTTCTTTGGCCAAGGAAGCCTCAGAGAGACAGCGGACCGAACAACCCTCGGTCTTGCTTGCACGGCTACTTAGAATTCACTTATCTAAATGTCTAGCCACGCAAGCCCCCAACTCGGAGTAGAGCACCACATCGAGGCGGGGTGTAAAGATGAGCAGTAGTGTATAGTCCGAGCCCCCTTTTGAGCAGCTATACATAATTCGAATGACTGTCTACATGAGAGGGAAACCGACTCTCCGTACATCATCACCTCGGGCCAATAGCAGCAGAAAAGGCCAGCATATCGATGACCACAACAATAGCAGGACAGCACAATTATGCTCAACAAAGTAAAGTCTCGGCGAAGGGCCATAACACGATCTAAGGGAGCTCCTCCAAACGGCCTTAAGGCCATGAGCCTCAAGATAGAAGAAGACGACAAGAAGGAACAGGCAAGCAAGCCAACGAAGGAATTGGGATAGGAAAAACAATGCCAAGGCACCCCATTTATAGGGGGTAACGGCATGGTCATCAAGGCTTTGGAAGATTGACCTACGGGCGCAATTACTGCATCCTTGAAAAACCGAATCGACGGCAGTACTTTCATCCTGAAAGAGCGGGAAATGACAGTGTATTGGGCATGAGTCTATGATATATTCAATCTACCATAAAGGATCACGCCACGATTCGAATTGTCAGTATAATGCCGCCATGAGAAGATCGAGGAGGCAGAGGTCATAGTCATTTCCCATCGCTTCATTCTGAGAAACGTGGAGACTATTTGTATGCGGTGAAATCAGAGGGCCTGATTTCTCGCTATCAAGCCATCTTGGGAGCATGCCTCGAGACCCCGAGGACACGGAGCCACGACTTAGTCCCCTCCCTCGAGGCTTGTCAAGGCCTGATTCGAAGAAGACAGAGGTCGAGGCCAGGACAAAAGGGGGAAGTTCTGAAGACACACGGCTGAGTCGGACTGGTGTTGCTCCATTTCTCCACAAGTGCAATAATCTCTCTCTCTCTCTCTCTCTTTTCTTTCTAAACTTGTTCGCTCTCATTGGCCCGAGGTCGCCTCGATATCCATCGCTTTTATACTTGTTCTTCATCATATAACTTAATGTTAGCCATAAAGAGCCTCGTTTAATTATATCTTCAACTGCTATTCTGTTCTCGAATGTCCCCGATAGCTCGAATTCGACCCTGAAGTCGACCCCGAGGTCCCTTATTGACCAGACCTATACCCGGGCAGCAGGCCCTCCGGTTCGACTATTATCTCATTTTAACTCGCGTTCCATCGTTAAATTTCATATTATTAGCATCAACTGCTCTAACAACTAGCTCGTGAATAGATCATGAATTTTTAAAATCCCAATACAAATTTAATTATCGTTATCATTTTCACGGTAAACATACCTAGTCTAAGCATGGATAACATGATCAAAGTAGGCAATACATTACAAGGAACAAGTCTCACCCGCATGCTTTAACCCA
The DNA here is from genome assembly GCA_026770625.1 of Nicotiana glauca. Classification (NCBI taxonomy): domain Eukaryota; kingdom Viridiplantae; phylum Streptophyta; class Magnoliopsida; order Solanales; family Solanaceae; genus Nicotiana; species Nicotiana glauca. The sequence continues at coordinate 16,483 of MU741727.1, forward strand.
ACAACAACGCATAATTACTCGTCACCTCACATATATATTGTTCACAACATCTAAACATGTAACATATAGGCAAACAAGCCCTAATTCCTCAAGTCAAAGTTAACCACGACACTTACCTCGCTCCAAAGATCAACTCAAGGCTCAACCACATCTTGGCCTTTCAAACAAGCCTCCAAACGAACAAAATCTATCAAATCAACAACCAAACGATTCAAAATAAGCCTTAGGAACTAGCTACGATTACAAAAGATTCAATTTAGGTCATTAAAAAGTCAATTCCGGTGACTGCTTGGCCCAAACCCGAAATTCGGACCAAAATCCGATTACCCATTTATCCACGAGCCTAGTTATGTAATTTGTTTTGACATTCAACCTCAATTTGAGGTCTAAATCTCAATTTTATAAAAATTCCTAATTCTACCCAAATCCCTAATTTCCACCCCGAAAAAAACTAGATTTTAGGTTGAAATGTAATGATTGATTAAAAGAAAATATGTTAGAATCACTTACCAATGGATTGGGGAAGAAGAGTTCTTGGGAAAATCGCGGCTAGGATTTTCTTATTTTGAAAATTTTAACAATGAGATAGAATTCTATTTTTCAGCTATTAGACCAGTTGCAAATGTCCCAGTTGCGGTGATTTATTTGCAAATGCGAACATTGGTCTTTCGCAATTACGACCAAAATGGTTGCAAATGCGACCAAGCCTCCCCATTCTCACTTCGCAAAAGCAAAGTCTGGTTCGCAAATGCGAACCTAAGGTGCACATACTACTCTTCGCAAATGCGAGGAGTTGCTCGCAAATACGAACCTGACCTCGCAATTGCGAGGTCTGAGGCCTGCACTAGAACTTAAACACAGCAGCACTTTCCTAAGTCCAAAATTTACTTTGTAGCCTATCTGAAACACATCAGAGCCCTCGGAGCTCCAAACCAAACATGCATACAAGTCTAAAAGTACCATACTAACTTGCTAGCACGATCAAATCGCTGAAATAACACCTATAACTACGAATTGAATACCAAATCAAATGAAATTTTCAAGAAAGCTCATGAACTTCTATTTGGACAACCGAACGTCTGAATCACGTCAAACCAACCCCGTTTCTCACCAAATTCGATAAGTAAGTCACAAATATAGTATGGACCTATACCGGATTTTGAAAACTAAAATACAGATCCGATATCAATAAAGTCAAACACTGGTCAAACTTTCAAAGTCACTAAGCCTTTAAACTTTTAAATTTCAACAAAAAACGATAACTCGAGCTAGGGACTTCCGAATTCGATTCTAGGTATGCTCCCAAGTCCAAATCGCGATACAGACCCACCTGGACCGTCAAAATATAGAATCGGATATGTTTGCTCAAAACGTTGACCAAAGTCAACTCAAATAAATTTTAAGGCAAATTTTTCATATTTAATCAGTTTTTTAACGTAAAAGCTTTCAGGAAAAATACTCGGACTGAGAACGCAAATTAAGAAAGTCTAAAATGAAATTTCTTTGATACTTCAAAATACAGAATTAGATTCTAAAATACTAGATGACCTATCGGTCATCACAGCCATACTGAAGATAAATGCGGTACAGCCTAGGAGGAATACTTCTAGGTTATAGTCAATAATTCGTTATTATTTTTGCTTGTCTTTTAGGATTCAACGGAATAGAAGATTGGAATGTACATTTCAACCTACCGAAGCTCTTTTAACTTATTTTATTATCACATTTAACTGAATTCCTTTTGAAGAACATTGATCATGTCTTAATTTAAGCTTGCAATACTTACCTCGGAATTTTCCAGTTAAAAAAGATGAGACACGAAAGAACTTACGTTTTGATGTATGGATCTATCAAATCTGACAAAAAAGAAGAAGCTAATTTAGAGAATCTATGTTAAATTAGAAAGTGAAAACATAAGACACATAAAAAAAACTATACATAGAGGAAGAAAAATAGAATTGGTGAGGAGGCAAATATATTGTTTAGTTTAATGAGAGAAAAAATATACTATTTATTCACTCAATCCTACAACAACAAATCCAGTTTAATTTCATATGAGAGATTTGGGGAGGATCGTGCATACGCAAATCTTACTCTTACCTATTGAGGAATTCACTCAATCATATCTATATCAAATTTAAAAAATATTAAAATTTGAAATCTCTTATTAATAGTTATCTAAACATAAATTATACATATTATATAAAATAGTAGTATTTCATATTTTCGGACCTTAAATATCTGGGGCCTGAGGCAAGGACTACATCTGCCTTACCCGAAACTAAAGTCACCCTTACTAACAAGATAAAGAAGAATACTACTTAAGAAGGTCGTTGTGCAAACATGATTGTTGTTTCGTTTTATTTCTAATTTCTTTTTTTTCACAAATCATGGTTTGTTTCAATTAAATTTTAGCAAAAGTTGAATTATGTATTTGCTTGTAACTAGTCTGAACTAATAATTGAGGGAGAAAAAGGTGATTGGTCTAATTTTCTTTTGAGGAATTTTATATGACTCTTCCTAATAATATTAATCTCACCGTTCTAATGACAAGAGGCGGAAAAAGATTGAGAATGTTACTTATTTTCTCAAATTATGCTTGCTTCTATTAACTTTTCTAATACTTTTGCATGCATGTAGAATATAGAAATTGAAATATATATATATCATAATCGAAAGTTGAATTACATCACGACCCAAAATTAACCCTGTCGTGATGGCGCCTATCGTCGTACTAGACAAGCTGAAACACTACCAGAACAAAATGATATTTTTAATTTTTAAGAAAACTCCAAGCTACTTAACATAAAACCTTCATAAGGAGTTCAAATCAAATCAAAAGTGTGAAAATGAAAAGCCCGACATCGGGGTGTCATTAGTCATGAACATCTACTATAATGCATCTGACAATATCAAGACCAACTTAGTCTTAAAAGTAACTAAATACATCTAAAGGAAGATAAGAGGGAGGAGAGCAGGGTTGTGATCGCTAGGCAGCTAGCTACCTTGCTAACACCGATGGATTTGCAACTCATCAATCAACACTCGCTACCGAGTCTAGAAATGTCTGGATCTGCACACAAGGTGCAGGGAGTAACGTGAGTACGCCAACTCAATACGTAACCAAAGTAAATAAAGGCTGAGTAGTAGTAATGAGCAATAAAGCATGTAAAGTTTATATCATGAAATCTCAGTAAAAATACAACGGGCTTTAAAAGCAGAGTTTGAATCAAATCATTTCGTTTAAACTCAGTTCCAGTAAAATCATTTGAAGATATTTTTCAATATTTCTCAAACAGAGGCTCAATGCAACAGTGAGTAAAATGATGGAATCATAAATAGTCCCTCGGGGAAAATGTCACTCATATACAGCCCCTCGGGCAAACCTCACAGTCACACGTATACAGTCCGTCGGGCATACCTCACCATCACTCATATACAGCCCCTCGGGCAAAATATCACTTAGTAGGTACATGCGCTCACTGGGGGTGTGCAGACTCCTGAGGAGCTCCTTTAGCCCAAGCGATATAACAAGTCACCTCGTGGCATAAATCAATCAGGCCATCGGCCTCATTCAATCATGAATCAGTAAAACATGCTGAGGCGTGCAGTCCGATCTCATAAATATCCTCACAAATCAAGCCCTCGGCCTCACTCAATTATGAATCAGTAAAATATATTGCGGCGTATAGCTCGATCCCATAAATATCCTCACAAATCAGGCCCTCGGCCTCACTCAGTCATAGACCTCTCAAGCCACTTGGGCTCTCAGTAAAAATAGGCTACTCAGCCCAAAACAATATTTATATGCATCAAAACAGAGTAATAATGACACAGTTATAAAATCAGTAGGTATAACATGACTGAGTATAGATTTTCAATCAAAAACATTGAGAGGATAGTAAGAAAAAGTCCCCTAAGATTCCAAATAGCTCTGGCACAAGGCCCAAACATGGCATTCAGCCCAATTTACAGAAACTCTTTCTAAAACATATAAGTATCATATAGTTTCAACTAAATACGCAACTTATAGTTGCTATGGGACGGATCAAGTCACAATCCCCAATGGTGCACGCCCACATTCCCGTCACCTAGCATGTGTGTCACCTTAAAATAGTAAAATGATACGAAATTCGGGGTTTCATACCCTCAGAACTAGATTTACAATCGTTACTTACCTCAAACAAGCCAATTCCAATACCGAGCAAGCCAAGCGATGCTCCAAAAATGCCATCTCACGTGTTCTGACCTCCGAGCGGCTCGAAACTAACCAAAAATAGCTCAAATACATCAAAAAAAGCAAAAACAACCAGTCTCAATCGAAAAAGGTCAAATCTATAATCAAAAACCCAAAATTGGCCAAAAATCCCAACATGAGCCCGTATCTCAGAACCCGAAAAAACTCATAAAATCCAATAATCCATTCAATTATGAGTCTAAACATACTACTTTCGTCCAATTTCGACTCTGAATCGATGTTCAAAACATAAAAATTCACTTTATGAAACTTTAGGCAAAAACTCCCAAATTTCACTTTGAAATCATCAATCAAATGTCAAAATTGAAGATGGATTCATGAAATATAATCAAAACCAAGTAGAGAACACTTACCCCAATACATATGGTGAAAATCGCCCAAATCCAAGCTCCCCAACTCAAAATATGACCAAATGAACAAACCCTTATTTATATATTTTTCTGCGAGCTATTCTGCCTCGCTTCTTGTGACAAATAATCCTAAAACTCGCTTTTGATGCATCTATTGAAGGAGATATGTTGGTTTCAATATTTAAAAATAGTGTAGATTTTTAAATACGAATGCAGTGGTAATGTCACGACCCAAAATCTACTAAGGGTCGTAGTGGCACCGGACACCTCTGTCAGGCCAGCCAACTAGAATATCAATTAATTCCTCTTTTAATACTTTTGAAAATCTAAGGGTTTTCCTTCCATTTTCATAAATAAAAGTTCACTACTTGAATTCAAATTTAAATAACAACAATTAGTACAAATCCGTTGAAACCCATCCCAGAAACCCGGTGTTACAAGTATATGAGCAACTATCGATAAGGAAAGTAAAATACAACATCTGTCTGAAATACAGTGGACAGGAAATAAATAATAAAATGATGAAAGGAACTACACTGGCTGTGGGTCGTCTCGAACAATGCAGCTCACCTAGTCCCAGAGTCGTCCGTGCTGCTACGCCAAATAGGCTGCTAGAGGTATATATACTTGTGCAACAAAAATGTACAGAAGTGTAGTATGAGTACCTAGTCAACGTGTACTCAGTAAGTATCCCGCCTAATTCCGAAGGGATAGAGACGAGATGGCCAACTCTGACACTCACTAGAGGTCAATTAGCAATATTCTACAAGTGCGAGGAAAATCATGGATTTGTATAGAAGTTCTGATTGTGAAGCTAGAAAAACAGGTAAACACCTTCAATAATAAATCCAGGGCTTCTAAAGTTTGTTCTTTATTATATTATCAATTTATATCAAGCCACGTAGGGCCAATTCCACATTTACAATTTTCAAGTAACATATAAACACGCGCAAATCATGTCGAGGTCAACGACCCGCTCCAACAGAAATGTAAATTGTGCACTGCCGAGGGTCGAGCGGCACGAACCATAGATGCATCTATTCTCACCGAGGCGTTCGGTCTGTTCCATAAATAAACACATATCCTGCTCGCGAATCATCCATGCGACGCAGGCACACATAAAATACATGCCCAATCAGTCAAATAAGAACTTATCGGGGAATATTTATTCAAATAAAACCAATTCTCCTTTAATAATTTAAGAAATGAAGTTTAATCCTTTTAGAAATTTACTTACTAATCCGATGTGAGTTAAACAATTCAAGCTACCAATGGGTTCATAATTAATCCACGTGCAACATGCTTTTGGGTCCTAACTACCTGGACAATAGCATAATAGTAGCTACGCACGGACTCTCGTCACCTCGTACGTACGTAGCCCCCACAAATAGGAGCACATAATCAATTACTTCACCTATGGGGTAAATTCCCCCTCACAAGATTAGAAAGGAGACTCACCTCTCTCTGAAGACTCAAAATCGGCATTCTACATTCTTCCGAGGACTCCAACTGATGCACCACGCTCCAAGACTAGCCAATGGTTACACAAATCCATTAATATATGATCAAATATTCATTACAACTAATTTATAGCAATTCCTAACCCCGATTGGAAAGTTGACCAAAACGCCCTCGGGCCCACGTGCTCGGAATCCAAAACATTTCGAAGATAAGTTTACCCATAACCTTAGGAACTCGAATATATAATTTTCTCTTAATTCCATACTCAAAATCGTAATCAAAATCCAAGATTTCTAATTTCCTAGGTTTTCAACCAACACACTAAATTTACACTAATCTTCATACTTAAATCCATACATAATTGATATATTTAACACAAAAGTGATGGGGATAACTTAGCTTGACATTGAAGACGAAAATCCCCTCCTTGAAGCTCTCCAAAATTGCCCCAAGCCATGAGAAATATGAGAGAAATGGCCAATCCCCGACTTTAAATTAACCTTCTGTCTCCAGGGATTTTCGCTTTTGCGAAAATAATCCCGCTTCCGTAATCCCGCTTTTGCGGAAAATATTCCGTTTCTACGGTCCCTGGGCTTAAGCCCATTTTCGCTTTTGCGATAAGCCAATCGCTTCTGCGGTTCCGCATCAGCGGATCAAGGGTCGGTTCTGCGGTCCTGGCTGCCCTCGCCCTCATCCGCTTCTGCGGCTTCTTCTTCGCTTCTGCGGGGCCGCTTCTGCGGTCCCATTTTCGCAGAAGCGGAAATACCAGATACCAGCCGCTTCAGCACTTCTTCAAACTCCGGATTCGATCCGTTAGCCACCCGGAATCCACCTGAGGCCCCCGGTACCGCAACCAATCATACCATCCAGTCCCAAAACACATTACGGACTTGCTCGAGGCCTCAAATCATAACAAACAACGCTAAAACCATGAATTACACCCCGATTCAAGCTTTATGAACTTTGAACTTTCCAACTTCTATTTTCGATGTTTAAACCTATCAAATCACGTCCGATTGACTTCAAATTTTGCACACAAGTCACATTTGACATTGCGGACCTACTCCAACTTTCGGAATCGGATTCCGACCCCAATATCAAAAGGTCAACCTCCAGTCAAACTTCTCAAAAACCTTCAAATTCTAACTTTAACCAAATTGCTCCAAAAGGGCCTACGGACCCTCGAATTCACTTCCGATCGCGCTCCCAACTCCTGAATCACCATACGGAGCTATTCACAGTCTCGGAATACCAAACGGACATCGATAGCGCTGAAATGCACTCCGAGCCAAACTTAAAAAAATTCCAAAATGCTAACTTCCACAATAGGCGCCAAAACGCTCCCGGGTAACCCAAAACCCAAACCGGGCATACGCCCAAGTCCGATATCATCATACGAACCTGCTGTAACTTTCAGATCCTGATTCCGAAGTCGTTTACTCAAAAATCCAATCCTAGTTCATTCTTTCAACTTTAAGCTTCTCAAATGAGAATTTTCATTTAAATTTAACTCTGATCTTCCTGAATTTAAATTCCGACCATGCGAACCAGTCACAATACCTGAAATGAAGCTACTCATGGCCTCAGACTACTGAACGACACGCTAGAGCTCAAAACGACCGATCGGGTCGTTACATTCTCTCCCACTTAAACATACGTTCGTCTACGAACGTGCTGAGAACTATACTGAAGTAGTCTGAATTGATGTTTAACTTCTCATGCACCTCCCCGCGCTACCACAACTTAGCCGAGCACATTGGCTCAATAAATTCTGAAGATATTCCTTTTTTTTTTCAAGCAAATAAGCCTTAGAGCCCAATTCCAACATCCAGAGTTCTATGTCATGCATGTTTCCAACATACGATCACCGTATCAATCACTATACGATGTACTCAAACATGACTGCATAACTCTGATAAATTCACACTTTGCATCACTTTACTCATAGAACCACAATAACATTTCTGTTTGAATTAATCGAAATTCCACGAATCCGATGCTCCCATTGCACCTCATGACCTACATAGGTCTTACTCTAACTATTACTATACCGCCACGACGGATGAGATGCTGAAATTCATAATCAACTGCCGAGTTAACCAACCATCGAGTCTATACTTCTAACAAGAAACATTACCACATTCTAAACCAAATAATTATCTTCGCTCCTTAATATACTTCATATAATTTGATTGCACTGATCCTAAATCCCACAATCTCATCTTACCCAGTACGAACTGCTCGGCAATAAGCCACTCCGAATGCGATCACAAGTCTCATATGACGCCACAATGTGCCAATAGGCCACCAATCCGAACACAACACAAACAGGAAATCAAACTCTGGAAGGAATTACCTAACTCCCGCACTACTACGGACTTCCCTTAGAAAATAGGAAGCAGGACATACAAAATTAGCATATAGAAAACTACACTCATTATCACACTGTTGCGGCGTGCAACCCGATCCACACAGCATAACCATGGCGGAGTGCCATTCGATCCTCACAATATAACCATGGCGGCGTGCCACCCGATCCTCACAATATAACCATGGCAGCGTGCCACCCTATCCTCACAATATAACCATGGCGGCGTGCCACCCGATCCACACGTAGAACTCACATAAGGAGATACACATCGAGC
>MU741739.1:6697-25028 GCA_026770625.1 Nicotiana glauca
CAAAAAATAAAAATAGAAAAATCATAGTTGCTTTAGGATATCCTTAAATAAAAAAAATAAGACGAGCCTCGCCAAACGAAATGCACAAACTGCGGGGCCCTCAATAAATGGCTATAATAAATACTTAGATTTCGGGACGAGCCGTTTAGCGAACTTCACGGCCTTCCCCAAAATAATAACGTGTTAGTCTCTTTAGGAGCGTGTTTAATAATTCTACCTTCTTAAACTCGGGTGCACATTTATGTGACCCAAATCCAAATCTCAACGAAGTCGAAATATGTCAATAATCACGGGTACCTTGATGTGACGTGGTTCGAGATGTATTTTCACGACGTTGTAATTCTCATTAAAATAATAATAAAAGCGGTTAAAAGGTAAAAATGCACATAGGTTGAACAGGTATTAAAATCAGATAATTTAAGCCAAATATAACAGTTGAGCGACCGTGCTAAAACCACGGAACTCGGGAATGCCTAATACCTTCTCCCGGGTTAACAAAATTCCTTGTCCGAATTTCTGGTTCGTAGACTGTTAAACAGAGTCATTCTTTTCCTCGATTTGGGATTCCAACCGGTGACTTGGGACACCATAAATCTCCCAAGTGACGACTCTGAATTAAATAAATAAATTCCGTTTCGATTGTCCTTTAATTAGAAAAAACTCCCTTTACCACGCCCTTCGCGGGGTGCGGTAGGGCCGAAAGGAGGTGTGACACCATCTGCAAATCATGAATAGGGTAGTACTTTTCATGGGGATTAAACTGATGAGAAGCATTAACAATAACTTTGCCCTTCTACATAAAAACACATCCAATATTGATCCGAGAAGCATCACAGTATACTGAATATGAACTAGAAGCTAATGGTAGAACTAACATTGGAGTTGTGGTCAAGGCAGTCTTGAGCTTCTGAAAGCTCGCCTCACACTTATTTGACCACTTGAAAGGAGCACCCTTTCGGGTCAATTTGGTAAAGGGCGATGCAATAGATGAGAAATCCTAAACGAATCGGTGGTAATAACCCGCCAAACTAAGAAAATTACGAATCTCTATGGCTGAGTACGGTCTGGGACAACTCTAGACTACCTCTAAGCCAAAACTCACACTTAGAGAACATAGCATAAATCTTATCCTCCCTCAATATCTTCAATACAACTCTCAAATGCTCAGCGTGCTCCTTCTGGATACGAGAGTACACTAGGATACCATCAATGAATACAATAACGAACATGTCAAGATAAGGCTGAAACACGTTGTTCATCAAATACATGAATGTTACTGGGCTGTTTGTCAGCAAAAACACATCAAAAGGAACTCATAATGACCACATCGGGTCCTGAAGGCTGTCTTAAGAATGTCTGAGTCCCGAATCTTCAGCTGGTGATATCCTGACATGAGATCAATCTTGGAGAACACCCTCGTTCCTGAAGCTGGTCGAATAGATCATCAATGCGCGGTAAAGGATACTTGTTATTGATTTTGACTTTGTTCAACTTCCTATAATTAATGCATATTCTCATAGTGTCATCCTTATTCTTCACTAATCTAACAGGTGCACCCCAAGGTGACACACTAGGCCTTATGAATCCCTTCTCAAGGAGCTCCTAAAGTTGCTCCTTCAACTCCGTTGGTGCCATACGGTATGGTAGAATAGAAATAGGCTGAGTGCCCCACACCAAGTCAATACCGAAGTCAATATCCCTTTCAGGCGACATGCCTGACGGGTCTGCAAAAATATATCCGAAAAATCGTGCACCACCGGAATAGAAACAGTAGAGGTCTCTACACTGACATATATCACAAAAGCCAAATAGGATAAACAAACCTTCCCAACCATCCGATGGGCCTTCAAGTATGAATCACTCTACTGGGGACATAATCTAAAGAACCTCGCCACTCAATCCAAGGCAACCCCAGCATCGCTAATATTACAGTCTTAGCGTGGCAGTCTAAAATAGCATGATAGGGAGATAGCCAATCCAGACATAATATCATATCAAAATCGACCATACTAAGCAGTAGAAGATCCACTCTAGTCTCCAATCTCCTAATGATCACTACACACGGTCCACAATAATAGTATCGCCCACCGAAGTATATACAATAACAAATGAACCTAAAGACTCACGAGGCATATCCAGCTAATGAGAAAAAGACACGGATACGTATGAATACATGGAACCAGGGTAAAATAATACAGAGGCATCTCGCTGACATACTGAGACAATACCTATAATTACTATGTTTGAAGTAATGGCATCTGGTCTAGCAGGAAGAACATAGAAATGGGCCTGACCTCAACCCTATCGGCCTCCCTCTCTTGGGCGACCCCTAGCTGATTGAGCTCTACCCCGAGCTAACTGGGCGAGTAGTGATGTAACTGGTGCTCAAGATGCAGCCTGAACTCTCTGTTGCATTGGACTTCCCTAACAATGAGGAAACTGCCTCCACATATGCCCAAACTCCCCACACTCAAAAAAATTCCCTAATGTTTGTGGTTGGAAATGCCTGGAGTCCCTAGCATCAAGATAACTGGTAGAAGAACCTATCATAGACGATCCTTGAATCGATGGAGAACGGGACGAACTCTAAGCTGGAAGGGCACTGAGATGAGTGGCCCTGCTAAGAATTGTGAAAACCATGGTCAGATGATGCACCACGATGGCCTAGGCGGGCAGTCTGTGCATGCCTGAAAGGACAACCTCTGTCATGGTGAAACTGACCTCTAGAAGGAACACCACCAAAACTACCGGATCCACGAGGCCTCTTGGCCTCCTTTTATACTCGCTCCTTGTGATTAATCGACTCTATATCCCGAGAAATGTCAACAACCTCCTCAAAATAAGCACCAGACACCCTCTCCCCAGTCATAAGAATCAGCAGCTAATATGTGAGGCCATCAACAAACCTCCTCATCCTCTCCCTATCTGTGGGAACCAACTAAAGCATGAAGAGCCAACTCAAAAAATATCATCTAGTAATGCATCTCTGTCATATCATCCTGATGCAGCTGCTCAAACTGCCTATGCAGCTCCTCTCTGCGTGACTGGGGCACATACTTCTCCAGGAAGAGAACAAAGAATTGCTGCCGTGTAAAGGGTGTTGATCAACATTTACACCTCTCATAAGCCTCCCACCAAGTGAAGGCAGCTCCAGATAACTCAAAGGTAGTGAACGAGACCCCACTGGTCTCCAAAATACCTGGGCATCCTCGCCCTCTGCACCGCTGGAAGTCGGAGGCTGAAGTCTCCCAAACCTCTCCAATCTATGATGCTCATCATCATCCATAATGCGAACCACATAGTCCTGAGCAAGGCAACCCCCGGGCTAGTGGAGCCCTCGGTGTCTGAAGTCCCTGAATAACCTGCTCGGATGTGTGGCAGCGAGAGTCTGAGTGCCTCCCCTGGCCGGTGAAATGGCTATTGTAGTAGAAACAGAGACCGCCTGAGCAATATTGGTGCACACGGTCAAAATCTAAGCAAAGGTCTCCTAAAGACCTGGGATTACAAAGGGCACAGTCGGTGCCTCAGTTGGTCCCGCTAGTGCATCCACAACTAGGACCCGATCCAGTATTGGGGCAACTGGTGGATCTACAAGTGCTACCTTAGCTGATGTTAGGGCTAAACCCCTACCCCTACCATGGCCTCTACCGCAACCTTGGCCTCTGGCGGCCCAACTGGTGGTACCAGTGGCTATCCACCCTAACAGGTAGCACGTGTCCTCACCATTTGTGAGAAAATAAAATATCAGAAGTTTAGTTACTAGTATCAATAGATTCAGACGACAAGATTTCAAGAATGTGAAATTTCCTAAGGGTTCTATAGCCTCTCGAAGATAAGTACAGACGTCTCCGTACTGATCTGCAAGACTCTACTAAACCTTTTCTTGAAACCCAAGTTTTTCCTATATATTTTTAATATACATATATATACTTTCAAAACTACATATATGCATATATAAGTATGCACAAGCTTTTTATATTTTTCTATAATTTTAAAGGCTTTAAATTGATTTATTTCTTCCCCTTTTACATATAAAATTTCCAATAATAATCCCTCAAATTATTGTTGTGATAATTTAGCCATCTAAATTCTATATTTAGGCCAAAATATTGCTCAAGTATTTTTAGTGTATTTTTTTATAATTGCATTTGCATTTTTAAACTAATTTGCATATATTTGCAATACTAGCCCTATTAATGCATAATTATATTTTTTATGCATAAAATGATCTTCTATATTTTTAAAATGTTAGAGAACTATTTTATATAATTTTTTGTACACGAAATTAGTTTTTTAAAATCCTTTATTATTTATTATAAATTATATAGGGTTATTTAAAATGGCTATTTAAAATGTAGCCTAATTGTATTTCAATTTCAGCCTAAATTCAACCCAATACCCCAGCCCAATTTCTAATAAAACTACCCGACCCAAAACCCCTTAATCTTGGCCGTTGATCTCCGAGATCAACGGCCCGGATTGACCTTTTGCTTAATTAAACCGACCAATACCCACCATGCCGCCCTAAAATCCTCTCTGCTCTCAAAACACTCTCAACCTAACCCTAATCTTCAAACGCCAACCTCCCATCTCCGGCCTTCACCGGTGACCTCTCATCGTCTCTCAAACCTCAAATGGCTTCTCTCATGCCATTCTTGCCTTCTCTAAGGTCCTAAAAGGTCCAAGGCCATGCCGACTTGCATCTAGGGCTCATCTCCTGCCTGTTCCTGGCTATTTTAGTGTGATTTCAAGCGAAGTCGTTCTATATTTACGACGATCTATGAGTTTCTAAACAAGTTTCTTCATATTTGTATGGGTCTCTTTCGAAACCCTAATTTCTTTCCTATACCTCCTAGATCTGTACAGATCTAGGATGATTTGACTTTGTTTCTTAAGTGTTTTACATTATTCTTGATATTCTTTATAAGAATTATATGATTTCAAGTGTTTCTACACCTTTTCTAAAACTAGGGTTTTTAGAATCTTTTTAAAACTTTGTTTAAATGATTCTTTGTGTTTAAACTTTTATTTCTCACATATTTTGATTGATTCTATGAGTCTACTACAACCTTAACTCACCTATGGTGAAAGACCTAATTTTTTAGGGTTCTTCGTTTGGTATTTGAGTATTAGCATGACTAACCGCCTCTCGTTTAAGTATTTGTGATTCTTCGTGACTATCTTGCCTTGATATGCTTCTACTGAGTTTATTAGTCTAAACTTGCATTGATTCTATGTGCTTTTGTTCATCGTGACTGTTCACATCAAGACTTGCCTCTTCCCATTGAGCCCGTATTGTTTAACTTTTATTTTTGCTAAAGTTATGTGTCGATTCCTGACTATCCATGTTTTACCTTATTAATATGTTGAACATGTTGAAGCTTTCATGACCTTCTCTTTGATTTAGCTATGTAATATTCTTACTTTCTTGTTTCTTGGGTTGATTTGAAAACTTCCCATTAAACCATCGATTCTTACCTTTCTGCCCAATTTGATTGATTTGCTTGCCTTAATTAATTTTCCATTACCTTTTCTACATTGTTCCTTGAATATTACTGATTATTTCTTTAATTAGAAGTTTTTGAACCTATCCCTAATTACTTGTTCTATACTTGCACTGTTTGAAGTCTTTCCTTATTTGTTATATTCTAGCTATGCATGATTTTTTTTTCTTATTTGTCACCTGCTCCTTATAGTTTGAATTAATTCCCTTAATTAAGGGAGGACTCAAACTGATTTTGCTCTTAGTTATATAATTACAGAACAATGTAATTCTTACCTTATTTTACCTACCTTTCAAACTACTATATATATTGCTCTCTTCTACATTCTTACATACACACAGACATTAGTTCACATCCCTCTTACACTCAAAAGCTCTTCTGCTTTCTTTGTTACTTACTATTGTTATCGAATTAGCTGGCTGCAAGCCAAGGCTAATTATTGCACTCTCATGTTCTTTACCTTTCGTTTATTCTTTTTACTGGTATGCTTTGATTTTAAATTCAAGTTGTCAAACCAATGTGTTTCATACTGCTTCAGTTTATCATATTCTTAGTCTGTTTCTACTATTGCTTTGATGTTCAACATGTAATTGACGAATTACTTCAACTAGTTATGTCTTATGACTTCTAGAATCAACATGTCTTATAAACTTGTAGTCTGTTTAAATTTGACTCTACCTTGTTTTGAATGTTGCACATGCTATCTAGACTCTAGTATGAACTATTCTTTGCAAAGTAACTTTGTTACTCTAAGTTGTTTGATTCTATGTTGGCTCTAGAATTCTTATTATGTTGTATCATTTGCATCCCTGATCCCATGAACCCCTTAAATCACCTATGATTCTATAACTATGTTCTAATTAGCACCCTAGAATCTATGTCTTATTGTTTGCACTACTAGCTATCCCTTTAATTCCAAAGACTTCTGTTTACTTGTATTGTGTGTTTCCAGCCCCAATTACACCTGTATAAAGGTTTGTTATTTAAGTATTGTTGAACCTGTTTTTGCCCTATGTTTGATTTGTTGTTTGTGTGATACACAACTCTTGTCAAAATTGTTCTCCAACTTCAATTGACTCTTTTCAAATACTACTTTCTATTAAAACCTTTTCAAAACCATGTCAAGCACTCCCACTCTACTTTTAGGTCCTCAAGTTCTGCCTCTTCAGTATGTGACTGTCGTGGGATCCCTAGGAGATCCCTCTGAACTCTGATGCACTGGAGCTAGGTCTTCCACACGGCACTTACTCAGTTCTTGTTATAAATTCTAGGTGTGAGCACTGCTCGGTATCCTTGAGATCCTTAGGGAACTCTGACGCACCTGACAATGATATTGTCTATGGAATTTGGCATTTGAGGCTATTGGAAGTTTGGGGAAAGTCATTTGGGCCTGCTTTAGGCTCCCTATAGTATAACTTCTTCTTTTCCTTTATCTATTTATGTAATTTATTTAGTTGGTGTGTAATAATTATTTGTAAACGAATATTGGGGATGACTAGTGAATTGGGGAGGGTAGATATATATTTCTATCAATACCATTGGGTTAGAAAGCATGTTATAGGCTTTACCTTATTTATACTTGCATTAGAATTCCTGCTTTAGGAACAATACATTCGAATCATGTCATGCACTCATGCTCTTAGGTTTCACGTATACTACTTCAGCATCTCATTTGACACTGCATATTTATCACTGAGAAATCCTGCTCCTAGGTTAATAAACAACATTAACCTAAAGTTTGTTACTCCTGCACATCCTGAAATCATGTTTTAATAATTCTGTAACTCTTTTGTGCATTTAGAGATCATGTTTTACGAATTTCTGTTAATTTAAAGATCATTGTCATAAAAGCTGTCATTTCTGTGCATTTGGAAATCATATATTAGCCACTCTACTTGCATTTGCTTAGCCACACCTAGTTAAACTACTGATCATGAAAGGAAGTAAAATGGTCTCACATGTGACCGACTTGTTTCAAATAAAACTGGTAACAATCCCTGTATTCTCAGCATGCTTTAGGCAAGAAACAATTCTTGAACTGTTATGATTCTGTAACTATTATGCGTGATCCCACACCTTGGCAAGCCTTAGGGGATCAATCTAATAAAAACTGGAGAACTGTTTTCATTTGTGTTTACTGCTTAATGACTTACATGTTCAAAATAAGTAGGCAAACTGATTAGGACTTTACAGTCGAGTTTATAAAAAAAAGTTTCATATTTGTGTATACTGACACCTACTTAGATATCCTGTTTAGGTCTTTTCTCTAATAAAAACTGCTCTTCCTTGTGTTTGAGACGTGCTGCTTATGTGCATTACCTGTGGAGGTAAACCTGTGCCTCTTAATTGCTTCTTTCTGCATTTATTTGTTAAGTCCTATGTGTTCTTGCATGTCGCCTAGAATTTTCTCCTTTTAAAACACCATATGGGTTGTCTAGAACTGCCTAGATTTAGAGGTCCTAAATACCTCTAGGGCTACGAGGAAGGGATGGGTAGCGCACGCATAGGACATTGTCAAGGTTAGAATGAATTAGGCTATGACCAAGGGGAGGGACTTGGGTAGAACGGGATATGATGACTACACGCTAATATCACGTGTAGCCCCTCATCGAGGAGTATTTATCGGGCATTGCGTGGGGTGATCCTGTAGGCTAACCAACCTAGGATCCCTCCTTTCCCAAATTCCTTTTGCTTAAAATTTTACTTTTTTATGTACACAACTTGTGAAAATTCTTTGTCTTATAATTTGAGTCACATAATGTCCAACATGCTTTATTTGCAATTATGTGTTTCAACTATTTATTTATTAATGGACTAGTTCATACGTATAAGTTTGGCCGGGATCCACCGTTGTGGACCAAAATGGGTGCCTAACACCTTCCCCTCAAGGTTATTTCAAGCCCTTACCCTAAATCTCTGGTAATGCAAACCAATCCAAGAGTTAATTTCTCTGGGTGCCCTAACGCACCATAATCTGTTAGGTGACGACTCTTCAAATACCTAATTCCCAAAAGGAAATGAGTTATTAACCCCCATGAATGTCGGAACCCAGATTTCTCCCCGTAAAAAAAGGAGGAAAAAGGGGGCACGGCAGCATGGCGACTCTGCTGGGGATACCTTTAAGCTCTTACCATAACGAACTTATTTTTTATGAATTAGTCCAAGCATGCTTTATCCCGTACCCTTTCCCTTATTTGAATTTAACTATCTATTTTCTTTTAAGCATTTATGATTCTTTATCCCTGAAAATGACTTGTCACTCTCTTCTCATTTCCTGTAACTGTATTTATTTTGCCTACATGCAAATACTTGACTACATATTATTAATTGTTGCACAAATCATGCACCAAATCATATTCCACTCGTGCGTATCAAATCCTATAGCAACGCTTGATGAGTGATTGTGCTCTTCCTATTTATCACCCTTAAATTCGGAAAGGCTTTGCGGTAAAACCATTCAATCAGCAGTGCATATGACGGCTCCATGCCTTTATCAAAATTGTGCATGCATTATGGTCAAACCTAGTCGGATCAATACGTTGTCCACATAATGATCCTTTAATATAAGCCTTATCCAAAAGTCCATCGAGTTTATTTTTCCTACGTGCAAATACTTGAATACATGTTATTAATTGCTACACAAATCATGCACCAAATCATATTCCACTCGTGCGTATCAAATCTTATAGCAACGCTTGATGAGTGGTTGCGCTCTTCCTATTTATCACCCTTAAATTCGGAAAGGCTTATTTGCGGTACAACTATTCGATCAGTGGTGCAATGGACGATTCTGTTCAAGTTGTCCGCTCGAGGCTACCATTGTAAAACCCCCATAGTAGCCTTACTCTAGTCAAAATTGTGCATGCATCATGGTCAAACCTAGTCGGATCAATACGTTGTCCACATAATGATCCTTTAAGATAAGCCTTATCCAAAAGTCCATCGGCTTTCCCATAATCCCAACGGACACAACCACGTTCTGTGCATTAATTTGGAGAACTAAATGTCGATATGCTGATTATAAATATATAAATAGTCGATTCTGGTAGGGGAGAAAGGCCTAAACCTTTTGTTTTGTAGAAAATGAGGCACGAGGTCCCCAGATTTGGTAGGGTTAGCAACATCCCACCATTTCTGCTAGATTGGTGGAAGGACCTTTCCTCAATTGACAAGAAACATGTAAGAAAATACCTGGGTAACTTGCCTTCCTTGATAGATATTGAGCCAAACAACAAGTTGATCGAGGCTCCCACGTTATTCTGGGATAGTGAAAGGGTTGTGTTTTGTTTCGGCGACATAGAAATGACACCGCTTATGGAAGAAATTGGAGGGCTTGTGGTGTTGGTTTGGGATAGTCCCGGGCTATTGGACAAGAAAACCTTACTGGCAAAGGATTTTTAAAAATGATGGGACTGAAGAAGAATGCTGACCTAGTGTGCCTGAAGAAGTCTTACATACCCTTCGAATATTTGTATGAGAGGTATGGCCATAGAAAGTCCTACTGCACCTACCATGATGAGATCTATCTCACTTCTCTGGGTCACATCCACCGCAGAGTGTTCGTGTTCATTGTATGCTTCTTAGGCCTGATAGTGTTCTCAATGAAAAAGGGAAGAATCCACACTAGGTCAGCCATGGTCGCCAAGTTTTGATGGAAGAGATTAATGGACAGACATATACCATAGTCCCTATGATCATAGCCGACATTTACAGGGCCCTGGAGCGTTGTCAAGGAGGGGTCAAGCATTTTGAGGGATGTAAATTGTTGTTGTAGTTGTTGTTGTTGGAACATTTCCAAAAGGATCACTATCACCAAGAATTTATGCGAAGGGCTTGGAACGACCATATTGCCTTTCATCACCCCAAGCGGATGACTTACATTCCAGATAGGTTTACTCAGCTGGAAAGTGCTAAAGAGTGGGTAGGGTTCTTTGACATTCTAATCGATGAATAGGTGCAATAGATGTCTGAATGGTTCCCAATAGATGAATTTATCATCTGGTCTAGGGACGCTCGACATATGGTGCTGATCGGGTTGAGAGAGATATACCCCTATGTCCCTATCCGAGTTATGAAACAAGCAGGTAGGAAACAGGTTGTACAAAGGGTTGCCAAGATGAGTCATTTTAGGGAAATTTTTCAAGATGACGACGTCCTTTACAAGTACCAAGCTCAGCACATGCGCACTGCAAAATCATTGTGAAAAAGAACACTATTGAGCCAGACAGGTATCATGCAGGATGTGAATCTCTCTACCAGGCATGGTTAGAGGACAATCTGAAAGGAATGGTGATGCCAGAGGGTCAGTCGAGGTAATAGAGTCATAGATGAAGAAGCTGAAGCTAGAGTCAAATACAACAGGCTGTGCAAGAGGGTCCATGACTCTGAGAATGAGCACCGATAAATACATGAGAGGAATGTGAGGTTGATCGAGGAATGGAAAGAAATGGCAGTTGTTGTTGTCGTAGTTGTGGTTGTTGGAACATAGGGTCAAGCATTTCGAGGGATGTAAATTGTTGTTGTAGTTGTGGTTGTTGGAACATTTCCAAAAGGGTCACTATCACCAAGAATTTCTGCGAAGGGCTTGGAACGACCATATTGCCTTTCATCACCCCAAGCAGATGACTTACATTCCAGATAGGTTTACTCAGCTGGAAAGTGCTAAAGAGTGGGTAGGGTTCTTTGACATTCTAACCGATGAATAGGTGCAATAGATGTTTGAATGGTTCCCAAAAGATGAATTCATCATCTGGTCTAGGGGCGCTCCACATATGGTGTTGATCGAGTTGAGAGAGATATACCCCTATGTCCCTATCCGAGTTATGAAAGAAGCAGGTAGGAAATAGGTTGTACCAAGGGTTGCCAAGATGAGTCATTTCAGGGAAATTTTTCAAGATGACGACGTCCTTTACAAGTACCAAGCTCAGCACATGCGCACTGCAAAATCATTTTGAAAAAGAACACTATTGAGCCAGACAAGTATCATGCAGGATGTGAATCTCTCTACCAGGCATGGTTAGAGGACAATCTGAAAGGAATGGTGATGCCAGGGGCCAGTCGAGGGAATAGAGTCATAGATGAAGAAGCTGAAGCTAGAGTGAAATACAACAGGCTGCGCAAGAGGGTCCATGACTCTAAGAATGAGCACCGATAAATACATGAGAGGAATGTGAGGTTGATCGAGGAATGGAAAGAAATGGCAGTCACTTCCAACAGGAAGCTGGAATATCTGGAGCGAGGAATGGTGGAGCTGGAAGGTAAAGTCACAAAGAGGATTAAAATTTGACAGAACGCTGAAGGAGGACATCTGGCCAGAGCCTACTTGTTGTTGGGGCTGTGAGAGCTGGGGATCTAAATGATGGAGTCCGGAAGATCGAATATGGGGAAGGTCCTTCTGGGACTAATTAGGCTAGATTTATTTGTTTTTTCCTAAAATGTAATAACGCCAAGTTCCAGTAGTGACTTATTATTATTATCTTGGTGTCGTTTTGGGATTCGTCTATTTTTATATTATAAAATGAAGAATTTATTGGCATTTAAGTTCTCCAAATCTATTTGTCGCTAGGCCTACCTTGGGCATAACAAGGCTCCCCAAATTAAGACACGAATTTACATTTCCACAATATGTGTTTAAATACTGTAAACATTTCAAAATCATCACTGACTTGTTACCTTTTGTTTTTTCTTACTTTTGATTATTCCCATCCCCTTAGGTTGGTTAACTCATACTGGCCTCATCAGCGTATCATACCAGATCTAGAGGCCCTCCACATCCTTCTCCTCCAAGCAACACAAAAGGCAGAGGAAAAGCAAAAATGGAAGACTTAAGTGGTATCTGAAAGGAGAATATTGAGAACTCAGAAACCTCAGATGGTTGTAGCACTCCTGCCCCGAATGATCTATTTTTCATACTAGAACAAAACATACTTGAACTGCAAGGAGAACTTGAGCAGGTTCAAAACTTGGCAAACTTGTCACTCACCCTCAATGTCCCTAACATCAACCAATAGAACACTAAGAACCCAGCACCTCCCCAAAGCATACAAAACCAACATCCACAAAACCCTCCCGCACCAAATCAATGCGCAACTCCACCCCAGAATTCCAACCCATTACCAATACCAGCTCCGCTGCAATACCACCATAAACCAATTTATTACCAACCAACCACCACTTATCACACTCCCTAAAACACACCACCACCCATTCCCGATCCCCAAAACTCCACCAATGACCATCATTACACACAAGTCCCTAGCACCCATCAAAGCAACCCTATATATGTGGAGACTGTACCCCACATACCCAACCAATCTCCTATACACCGGATCCTCCGAGAAGGACCTGCTCATTAAAAACATAGCTGAAGAACTCAAGAAGTTAACAAACCGAGTTCAGGGTGTTGAAGGCGACATAAGAATAGAAGGTTTGAACTATAAAGACCTATGCATACAGCCAAATGTGGAACTGCTAGAGGGGTACGAACCTCCCAAGTTCAAGATGTTCGACGGCACAGGTGATCCCAAGGTTCATCTAAGGACCTATTGTGACAAGCTTGTCGGGGTCGGAAAAGATAAAAAGATCCGGATGAAGCTCTTTATGATGAGTCTTATTGGGGATGTTTTATCCTAGTATATCAACCAAGATCCCAAGAAATGGTCCAATTGGGTAAGTATGGCGTCGGATTTGATGGACCGATTTAGGTTCAATACAGAGAACGCACCAGATGTTTTCTACATTCAAAATCTTAAGAAGAAACCTACTAAGACTTTCGGGAGTATAGTACTCACTGGAGGTCGGAAGCAGCCAAGGTAAGGCCATCCTTAGAGGAGGAACAGATGAACAAATTCTTCGTCAGAGCACAAGATCTGCAATATTATGAAAGTTTGATGGTTATCGAAAATCACAAATTCTCTAATATCATCAAACTTGGAGAAAAAATTGAAGAAGGAATCAAGAGCGGGATGGTAACGAATTTTGAGGCACTGCAGGCCACAAATAAGGCATTACAATCAGGCGGCATATCAAAAGAGAGAAATGTTGGGGCGGTAATGGTGGCCTAAGGCCCCAAAATCTCCACTTATATATCATACACCTCCACTCACATACCAAGCACCACCACCCACATATCAACCCTCATCTCCCAGATACTCTCAAACGGCCATTGTCCATCACACTTATAACTCCCAACCATCCTACTTCCAATCACCACCAACTCACCAAAATTATCCAAGACCAAGACCCAACTTCGATCGTAAGCCGCCCAGACAATACACCTCCATTGCTAAGCCCATCGACTAGTTATATGAAAGGTTTAAAGTCGTAGGTTACATCACTCATGTTCCCGCTGTGGCTTTAGAAAACGCATCCCGATGGGTCAACCCGAACAAAACTTGTGCGTACCATTCCATTATGAAGGCGCAACCACTGATGAGTGCCGAATATTGAAGGATAAGATCCAAACGCTAATTGATATCAAGGTCATACAGGCGAAGGAAGTCACACCTAATGTCCGCAACAACCCCTTTCTTGATCATAGAGGTGATGGTGTACATGTGATAGAGACAAATGAAGAATGGGACCATGAGGGGTCAATCGGGCTTATTCGAGAAAGTGACGTCTTTAAAGTTGCAGTCACACTTACTCCTATTGTGGTATAGACTCATTCATCAATCGAGGTGGAAGTAGCTACATCACTTCCCTTTGAGGTAGAGGTGGATCTGCCTGGGGTCACTCCCACTCCATTTGAAGTAGAAGTGGCCACACCTTTCACAGTGACAATATCAACCACACCCTCCCTTCGATTCAAAAGCAATACCCTAGGATTATGTTGCCGAGGCTCAAAGAAAAGGGAAGGCCTAGGTAGAGGAATCTGACATTGCATAGGGAATGACTAGAACTGGAAGAGTATACACCTAAACATTTGGGAGGTTCAAGTAAGGATGCCACTACTAGGCAACCTATCATTGAGATTGGGCCAGGTGACCTGTGGAGGAAAGTACAGGCAAAGGAGTATTCTGTTATTGACCATCTGAATAAAATATCTACTCAGATATCTATCCTGTCACTGTTGCAGAATTCAGAGGCACACAAGAACACTTTAATGAAAGTGCTGAGCGAGGCTTATGTACCCAATAACATCACTGGCAGAGAAATGGCCAACATTGTTTGGAAAGTACTGGAAAGTCATAAGATCATCTTCCATGAAGATGAGCTGCCGCCTGAGGGATTGAATCACAATTTGGCATTGCATATTACAGTGCAATTTGAAGAAAAGTTCATTGCTAGGGTCCTGGTTGACAGAGGTTCAAACCTCAATATTTGTCCGTTGGACACTCTGAAAAGGTTGGACAAAGGTTTCCATGAAACACAGGTAGGAAGCATGAACGTGATATCTTTTGATGGGTCCAAGAGGGCCACGATCGGGGAAATCAACCTTTGCTTACAGATAAGGCCAACCTTGTTTGACGTCGATTTTTAATTACTCCATATACAAGCCTCATATAACCTTCTATTGGGCCGACCATGGATCTATGCCGCTGGGGCCGTACCTTTCACACTATATCAAGCCGTGAAATTCAAATAGAACCGTCAGGAGGTGATCATCCATAGAGACGGAAGTAACCCCATTTACACCAGTCAAACCATCCCGGCTATTGGACATTGAAGAAGGTTAAGAGGGGAAACCTATCATCATATTGAACAGGTCAATGCCGGTGAGAAGGATAAATGATGGAGCAGTAAAATACAAAGCATATTGGCATGGTCTGGACATGAACCCGGGAAAGGGTAGGGAAAGAACCTCCAAGGCATCACTAAGCCTATACAACTGAAAAATTATGGTACCAATCGGACACCAGTACACATGGCAAGAGCATAGAAATCGGTCGCCTCAATGGCGTGGACCGTATTACACTCTTGAGCAGCCAGTGCCACATTTGGGACAAGTTTATCACCAAGCTGATACGATATGGGGAACTGCAGAAAAGGAAGTACTAGTTGGGTTGAAAAAAAAATTCTTGGGAGATGAGGATATGATCTGCATTGCCATAATTGAGGAGGAGGAGGAAGAAGGCCTCACTATTCAGACCATGAAGAATGGAGACATTCTCAGGAACTGGACCACCACACCATCCTGAGCCCGCCGATTCCCTGGGTAGCTTGGCCGATTTTACTTATATAACCATTCTAAGTATTAAAGATTTCTGGTAATTTTATTTTAAGATTTACTTGTTTCAAAATAAATGCTCGATTCATCGAGCTGTACTTTGTCTGGATGATTTTTCAGTTTTAGTCAAATGCATTTGCTCTTTATTATTCATTACTATTTTTACAATTTTCCGTTCTACAACATT
This sequence comes from Nicotiana glauca, assembly GCA_026770625.1. Taxonomy (NCBI): domain Eukaryota; kingdom Viridiplantae; phylum Streptophyta; class Magnoliopsida; order Solanales; family Solanaceae; genus Nicotiana; species Nicotiana glauca. Next base: position 22,557 of record MU741739.1, read on the forward strand.
ATTATTACTTTTCCTGATAAACCAGTGACTGTGGCATGTAATAAGGCAACACAACATGAGAATAGTGATTCAGATGAAGAGGTTGAGATACCCAAGGAAATTGTCAGGAAAGTTGAGAATTTTGAGAACAAGACTCAGTCCAACCTGGATGAAACAGAAGCAGTGAATTTGGAAGACACCAAGATCGTCAAGGAGACTGGCATCAGCATTTACTTGTTACCGACAAAGAAGGAAGAGTACATTCGGTTCCTAAAAGATTATAAGTACATTTTCGCATGGTCATATGATGACATGTCTCTTTTGACCACGTCCATAATGGCTCACAAGCTGCCAATTAATCCTATGTGTCCACCAGTCAAGCAGAAGCTCAGAAAGTTCAAACAAAAAATGAGTTTGAAAATCAAGGAGGAAGTTACCAAGAAGATCAAATCCAAAGTTCCCCGGTAGTTGAGTACCCAACTTGGTTAGCTAACACTGTGCCAGTTTTGAAGAAGGATGGAAAGTTCAAAGTATGTGTTGACTGCCATGATTTAAACAGAGCGAGTCCCAAGGATGACTTCCCACTACCAAACATACATATCTTGATCGACAACTGCACCAAGCATGAACTCCAATCCTTTGTAGATTGCTTCACGGGTTATCACCAGATCTGGATGGATGAAGAATAAGTAGAGAAGACAACTTTTATTACACCTTGGGGTTTATATTGTTACAAGATAAGGCCATTTGGTTTGAAGAACGATGGGGCCACTTACATAAGAGCCATGACAACCATCTTCCATGATATGATACACAAAGAAGTAGAGGTGTATGTGGACGATGTCATTATCAAATCAAGAGGGTTGCAGATCACATAGCAGACTTAAGGAAGTTCTTCGACAGATTAAGGAGGTACAAATTGAAACTTAACCCCGCAAAGTGTGCATTCGAGGTTCTCGCAGGAAATTTATTGGGATTCATCGTTAGTCGTCGAGAGAACGAGCTGGATCCATCTAAAGTTAAAGTTATTCAGGAGTTACCGCCACCTAGGAGAAAAAAGGCCGTAATGAGATTCCTAGGACGTCTCAACTATATTAGCCGCTTCATAGCACAGTCCATATTCATATGTGAACCAATCTTCAAAATGCTAAGAAAAGATGCCGAAACAAGCTGGACCGAGGTTTGTCAGAAAGCTTTTGACAAAATCAAGAAATACCTATCTACACCGCCAGTTTTGGTCCCGCTAGAACCAGGATGACCTTTGTTACTCTATCTGTCCGTGTTGGATGGAGCCTTCGGATTTGTTTTGGGGCAACATGACTGTCACCTCCCGAACCTGGGGGGCGAGACCGGCACCCAGTGCCTCACCTATCCTTGCGTACTAACTTGCAACTAAGGGACTCTAAATATATGATGTCATACTTTGGCCATGGGCCACACTGCAAGATAACTGCGAATGCTGACTAAATGTCAATATAACTGGGCCGACAAGGCCATCATAACTATTACAGTTGAAAAACAACCAAATATACATACAAGGCCTGCAAGCCCAACATATTGTACTAATGACAGGATATGTCTACAAGCCTCTATTGATGGATATACTGTGATCGGAACAGCTCTCTGACCTACTCATAACCTATATACATATATATAAGATGTACATATGGCTCTAGACTCGGAAACTCCGAATGGCATGGAGCTTACCGATCAAGCTGAACTCGGGCAATACTTATTGAGGAGGCCTACCCGTCTGTCTGTCCAACCTACACGCACGAAATACAGTGCCCCCAGAAAAGGGACGTCAGTACGAAATAATGTACTGAGTATGTAAGGCAATATACTGAAAGCTGAAATTGAACTGATNGTATATATATATATATAAAACTGCTCTGTCGTAGTAGGCTCGCTCATAGGCGCTCGGCCATACTAAGTTCTGTATCTTGACCAACTGTGCTCGCTTATAAGCGCTCGGCCATAATAGCCTCGGTATATAACTTACCATCTGAACAGAGGTTGTCCAATAGGGGTCTGCCCATCGATTATAGCTCTATGTAATGAAAATACTGTAATACTGTATATATAGACTCTCTGCTTTCTTGACTGGAAGAAAGAAATTGTAAGGTCCCGTAAATAATTTTTGGTCTCAAAACTTAGTAACTCGTGGTGTCGACTGCGATTATATGTTAGGAATGTGTAGAATTTTCGGACCCTTGGTAGCGATCTAAGCCTTTAAAAATCAAAAGAATCAATTTTCCAGAAAATTGTCATTTATGCGGCCCAGAATGCGGTCGCAGATCAGCTATGCGGACCGCATTCCTGCCGCATAGTGAATCAGAGAGTTGGTCTAAGTTGGTATTGAAAATGCGGTCCATTATGCGACCGCATTCCTGCCGCATAGTGAATCAGAGAGTTAGTCTAAATTGAGGTTGAAAATGCGGTCCATTATGCGACCGCATAATCAGTATGCGGACCGCATTTCCACCGCATACC
>MU741739.1:50026-64030 GCA_026770625.1 Nicotiana glauca
GAATTTTAAATTAGTCTTTAGTTGACTCTTTCAGTTAATTTTTTATGCAACATGTTAGTTATTTTAAATAATCGAATTTTGAATGAATGTGTTGGTGAAACTAAGATTTATACGATACTTCGGTAGTTGTAAACTCATAGTTGGGACATGCTTTTTAATTAGTTATGTGTGATTAATAAGGTTTTGTAAATTATATTTGCACTGTAGAAGAACTGATATTGTCTGCTCCTAGAATGCGAAATCAAATTCCATTCCATCCCATGTTAGTTCTATTTTCTGACAATAATCATCAGAGGAACTGTCCACGAAACTTCAGAATGTTAATGCATATTGTGTTCAAAATCTACAGAAGTATTGCAGTTGTTAAGAAGCAAATTTATAGGAAGAGTTTTTAATTTTCACAGAGGAGTTTTTATTGCTTTGTGAACTGGTTTTATGGAGTTTAAGGTTTATTTTTAATGAAGGTTTAGAGGTAATTCATGGCAGATTTGTTGTAGTAGTTATGAGGGCTTTAGAGGTGGTTTTTATGGGATTTCGGTGATTTTTTAGGATTGTTCTTTTTTGGAACTTTTCGCTGCATTTTTTATTGGGTTTTCATGGTTGATTTTGAAGCAACTATGGTGATTGATTTTTTTGAGTAAACAGGTTCAACTTACTTTAACATATGAATTAATAAAGACGAATACTTCTTGGAACATCTCTTATCTCAGACATAGCTTTTGTTATTCATATTGGACTTACTACAAAAAATAATAATAGCATGAGAGTTCCATAAAACAACTTTAGGTGTATGTAGGCGTCTAAAGTATAATAAGCTTTAGCTGCAAACTCTCCAAGATTTCAGTTGTTGAAGAGCAAAAAACATCCAGATTACTTTTCTAGCCAATGTAACATGCCTAAACCATGTTAAGCTCATTCTAGAGACCACCGTTGAGCTAACCAAAGCAGATAATAGAATGAAAAAGAGAAAAAAACTTACTCAAACCCGATGTTTACACCAGATTATATTAGTTTATCAAGGATGAATTGATGTCAGAATACATACTACTCCATAACTATGGTTAGTGATAGATGCATATATTAGCGATAATTATATCCGTGGAATATGTCTGACTATGTAATTGGTGCAATTTCCTATCCAAATACTCTATTGCTAGAGAAATTGTTAATTTGAATGACTCATCCTCCTAATTTCATGTATCTTGTGCAGGTATTGTTGGGCTATTTGATAATTGAGAACGCGCTATATCATACGGAGTTGGCTAAAAGAGGTCTCTATACAAGCATTTTAAAGAGGAGTTTTTGATGAATTCTGTAAGTTTTTATTCATAATGCAGTAATTATTAGCTAAGTTCATGCAGTCAAACTTATTAATATTATTGTTATTGATATCTAAATTATTGGTGCTCCTATTCATTGGTAATTGAGGAAGATACTTTGCTAATTTGGTGTGGCAAAACTCATAAGGCATATGGAGATAGACCTTGTGGATATGAAATACATTGAGAGTTGGCATAACATATGCATTATTACAATCTTCTATCGTTAAATTAATGAATTTATTTTAAAAAATATTTTTCTTTTAATTTAAGTTTCTTTTCCTCAATGTCTAATTATTGTGCTGTATATCTAATATTAAGTAATATTCTATAACGTTGAGATGTCAACATTTATTTTACATGCGTCAAAATGTAGCAAGGGAGATCATTGTCATAAATCGCTTCGACAATCAAACATAATTCACTTCAACGAGGTAATTTTATGAGGATATATGTTATTTATTTTTATGTCCCTTGTGTATTTAAGTTGGTATATTTTTACAATGACAATAAAAATCTAAGGAATTGCTACCTAACTAATGTTCATTTTCTTTTTGAAATACATGTGATATTTACTCCCACTCATCTTGCTATTGTCATGAAATATGTAAATGGGGGAAAACTATTTGTGCACATCTGCTATGCAGAAAGGTTTACTGAGAGTAAGGTCAATTTATATATTCTTATTTTGTTAGTAGTCAATTTTCACATGGACTACTATTATGAACGATAATTGAATGGTAATGGAGGCTCTTTGTCACAATTCTATTATTTTAAAGGCTAACTTTCCATGTTCTTGAAAGCATTGGTTTTTTATCTGCAATGCTTCACTAATTTTGGTTTTTGATTGTTGTCATTTCAGACTTGAAACTTCTTCCAGCATTTTATCTTAGGAGTCTACAATTGTCACAAAATGGTGAGAAACTTACAAGATTCTACAACAACAAAAAATTTGAACAACTTTTTTTTAGATATATATTAGACATGGACTAATCTTTATAAATATTATTTCAAATATTATTTTTTAATTTAAGAGATCTTATTCTTCTTCGAGCTTCAAGTGTTTGTGCACCAAAGATTTGAAATTGGACGATACACTTCTTTATGGCTATGTTATTTTGGATAATCAAAGGTTGATGATGGTATGTTTATTTGTATAGACTTATAGTTGCTTCTATTTTTGTGACTGTAAGTTATGAATAAGAAAAAAATTAACCTCAAATGTTATTGCTTTTTTATGATATTTCCATCTTACGTAACACTGAAAATCCCAAATCACCAAAGTGTGACATAGCAACTTCCTAGATTACATTCATATACCTCATTGATCTACTAGGAATTGACCTACAATACGATCTACAAATATTCTTCTTTAACATATATTTTTTATTGATTTTGCAGCTTTCTTATAGAAATTTAGTCCAAAAATTCAGTTCCACATTAAGAAAAAATATCAGTCAAATCGGATTTCGCGCAGAAGCTGCTACATGATCTTAGGTTTTGTAATAAAAAGATGGATGCTGCTCAAATTCTAGCTACCCATACCTAGAGGTAAATTAATGAAATGCTAATACATAATATTTTGCATTTTATATCTTAACATATCATGATTGAATTATGCATGAGAATAAATAGAATAAAGATAGTCGACTACTGGAGTTTAATAATCCAACGATAACTTATATTTTTTGATTGAAATATGTTAAATTGTATGATAATTATATTGTAACAAGGAATTAGTACATAGTTTTAACCTGAGTTACTAATGATAATTCTTCAGTTACATAAGTCATTACATCTTCTTATTACACCCTCCCATTTTTTGCCTAAGAATAAGTTTTTTTTACTAATCGTTATTATTAGGAACCTAAAAACTATTTGTTATCATTTAAGTGGACTGTTGTTTGATCAAGCGGGGTGGCACTTTATGTTACGTTGGTTGGAAAATATCCTTTGAATACCAGGAGGATCGAAAAAACTTTAGAAAAACTATTCAAATGAGTTTCTTTTATACATTCATATATCCAAAAGACTTTATAGTGTTTAGACGTCTTAGTTTGATTTTGATATTTCTCTTTCCAACCAATAATAGGGTACAGTTATTTTGGGTTAAGCGTGTGGTTCACGTTTGTGCCATTGACATCGCTTCCTAAAACTTGTGCTCTTATGGTCCATAAAATTGTGATTGTAAATGCAAGTTTATTTTCGTGACGACTTCACTCTCATAAGATTATATAGTCCATTTTGTTTATGCGCCTTTACTTTTCGATTCCTTGAAAGTTCAACTAACCTTCTTTACTTTCCTTTCCTGAATTTTTTTTTCATGTTTTGATATGTGGGCTTCATGAATGTGCAGGAGTCTAATGTTTGCCATCCATGAATTCATATTGTTTAGTATTCATTGGTAAATATTCTCTTACCTGAAAATGTTGTGCAAGAGTTTGATCGTTCAACAACTTTAAATTCCTAAAAAATAGCACAAAGAAAACCACAAGGGTAACTCAACAGAAGAAGATAATCAAAAAAATCTTATAAATTTCTATGATGTTAACTTTGAATGATTAGTACTTCACTACTTCAATCTTCTATATTCTGCCTTTAACTTGACAATGCATCCTTCATGAATACTCAACTTTCTTTTCTGTAATGTAGATTTCTGCAGTTAATTGAGAGAAACATATACCATTGAATCATTGTCATTAATGTTATGTAAAAGAGAACTATTAGTTATCGTGGAGTCAACTGAAGTTTGCATCAACAAGATAGCATCCCTAACTTTTAGTTATAATTTATCGTCTGATAAATATGTGAAACTTCCATAAAAGAATGTTTTATTTTTTCGAGAATTCGATTTTGTTCATCATGTAGAATATAAGGTAAAGACAACACCAAAGGATTGATAATACATGATTGTACACCTATGTACCTTGTGTAGTTATATTGTATTTCACCTATTAGATGGCATTACTAATTAAGTAGTTGGCTAATTTGTATTGCAGCTAATTAAGATATTGCCTTCCATTAATTAAGTAATTGTCGTCTAATTTCAAATCCCGTGATTATAGATCTCTCGTCGAGCAATCTTAAGTCTCATCAAGCAATTTAAATAGGCACTATCTGTTGGCTTTCTCAAATACTGCTAATACATATGTCTTAGAATTTGAGTATGGCCAATAATCTAATATTCCATTTTCTTTCTTAATATTTGTTTTAATAATGGATAAGTGTGTTTCCTCGCCACTTCAATTTATGAATATCCAGTGCATTTACATATTGAAAAAATAATAACATTTGCATGCTCATTTGTCTATCATATTTTTCTAATAATATTTTATTATAAAAAATTATATTTAATATTGCGCGAGTACAGATAATAGTTACTCTTGTAAAGGAAACTTAGTAAGGAAATTTCTGCACTAAAAGCTAGATAGCTACCGGGCAATCATAGCACTTTCAAATGTTTAAAGCCACTGACAGATTATAGCGCCTATTTTTAAGCAAGTCATAGCACCTAAAATTGTGGCTACTGAGCAAATTGTAATTTGTAGCACCTATATTTATGGTGTCGTGGCATCTATGAATGATGTAGCACGGATTCTTGCAACCATAGCTTTTATCCTAGTGTCATATATTAATTACTATCGACCCCTATGGTTAGCTTTACTCACTGTTTGAAGAATGTGCCCATGTTAGTGTCACAATTTTTGGAAATACATCAATTTATTTAAAATACCATTCACTTTTAACACACTTTATAAACCTTACTATTATGATCAAGTGGGGTATATAAAATAACATACGCTATTATTTTATTAAAACATTCATGTAAAAATATATATATTTTTTCTCAACTACAAATTTTCCTAATCTCATATAAACAATAGAAATTTTCGTACACTTATTTCTTAAAATTGTTAAAAGGATAACCTTCTTTTCTTGTGACAATAAAAATTCATATCTTTACATTAAAGAAAATCTCATAAACTTTTCTCATATTATGTGTATAATTTAAAACATATTTGAAAGTAGTTATATTAATAACTACTCCCTCTGTTCCAATTTATATGAACATATTTTCTTTTTAGTCCGTGCCAAAAAGAATGATCTCTTTCCCAATTTGGAAATAATTTACCTTTATGCAATGATTTATAATCATACAAAATATATGTGCTTCATTTTACATCACAAGTTCAAAAATCTTCTCTCTTTTCTTAAACTCTGTGTCCAGTCAAATTGGTTCACACAAATTGAAACAGAGGGAGTATATAAAATCATATTTTTCAAACCATTTTTTTTCTTTACAAAAAATGTTTCACTCAAGATACCATATATATATATATATATATATATATATATATATATATATATATATATATAACGGTATCAAAATTGTTAAATTTACGGGGTGTAACAATGATAATACAAGAAGGAAGGAGCGGGACAAATACTACCAAAGTAAGAAGTTCACACTTTACGAAGCACGAAATGCACTTGCTGTGCTTTGACTTAGACAGCTCAGAAATTAAGGCACTACTTCTACGCCTACACTACGTACCTCATATCCATGATGGACTCTCTGAAGTACATATTTCTGATGTTTTAAGCGTCAATACCACACAATAGGGTGGTGATTTGTGTGGTACCCAATTTTTGCTTAACTAAACTATAGAAGGACCTGGTTCTTTTAGGAGTTCCAATCACTACTGTTTGCGAAATAATAAATACTGAAAATAAAGAACACACAGATTTTTACGTGAAAAATACCTGGTGCAAACGGTGATAAAACCACGATCTACTACTCAGTAGGATTTTTCCAGACTTCCACTAAAATTACTGAGCCAAAACAATATTTACAAAAACCCTTTGTAAACCTAAGGATTAACTCTAATCTCATGTGGCACACAGCCTCAACTGCTGCGACAACTTCAAGTTAACTCTAACCTGAATACTTTAGGTACCTAATACAATTGCTTCTATGAAAGCTGAAAGGTACAATATAAAATCACCTACTATAATTGAACTAGAATAAAAGATAGACACTTGAAACTGGTTCTTCTATCTCATTCAAGTAGCTTCAAGAATGCACACTCAAATCACATATAAATTGCTTGCAAAATCGCCTTGCTCTTTTTCTCTCAATTTAAGTTTAACTTCTGCGTATGTGCATTACCTATAAAAGAGAACAACACTGACATTTAATAGGTTAGTAATCAGAGTTTGATTGAGATTCAATTGCTGCTCTTCTATCATGGAAGAGCTCATGATCATCTCAAACTCTAAAACTATCTTCATCCTAGATTGTGTTCTCTTCATATAAGGAGACTTTCTCTCCTTATCCAATATGCAATCTTTTCGATCAGATCAGGAGATATTGCTGCTTGATCAATAGTACTTATCTCCTTCACGTGTATCTCACATATATACGCTGATCATAATTGTGGTTCACAAGATCGACCTGGTCCATGTCTGAGTTCTTTGTCAATCTTCAAAACTTCACCTATTCTTGGGCTAACAATTTCAGAAACCCATGCCGACTAGGAAATTGGCTAAGTGGCAGATACTACTAAGTGAGTTTGATATTGTCTACATAACTAAAAAAGCGGTCAAAGGACAAGCATTGGCGGATCACCTTGCTGAAAACCCGATAGGAGAAGCATACGAACCTTTGAAAACATATTTTTCGAATGAAGAAGTGTCATTTGTAGGGGAAGACATCACCGAAGCATATGACGGTTGGAGGATGTTTCTTTGATGGAGCCACAAATTTCAAAGGAGTAGGCATTGGAGCAGTTTTGGTATCAGAAATGGGTCAACATTATCCGGTATCTGCTAAACTCAGGTTTCCTGCACCAACAACATGGAAGAGTATGAAGCCTGCATACTAAGGCTCAATATTACAGTCGACATGAACATTCAAAAGTTGTTGATGATCGTCGGTTCGGATTTGCCTGTGCACCAGGTACAAGGAGAGTGGGCCTCCAAGAATTCCAAGATATTTTCATATCTGCACCATGTGCAGGAATTGAGAAAGAGGTTCACGAATATAGAATTCCGACATGTGCCTAGAATTCAGAATGAGTTTGCCGACACATTGGCCACTTTGTCATCTATGATACAATATCGAAATAAAAATTATATTGATCCCATTCCGGTGAAGATCCATAATCAGCCGGCATACTGTGCTCTATTGAAGAAGAAACGAATGGAAAGTCTTGGTTCTATGACATCAAGGAGTACTTATCAAAAGGAGAATACCCGGAGCATAAAAATCACACTCATAAACGCACACTCTAGAGATTGTCAAATCACTTCTTCCACACCTGAGAGAACTTGTACAAAATAACTCCTGATTTGGGTTTACTAAGGTGTATCGACCCAAAGGAAGCTTCTAAACTGCTTGAGGACGTACATGCTAGGACCTGTGGCCCGCACATGAATGGTTTTATCTTAGCCAAATAGATACTCAGAGCCGGTTATTTTTGGATGACCATGAAAACATACTGCATCCAGTATGTCTGCAAATGATTTCAATGCCTGGTGCATGCCGATATGATAAAAGTGCCACCAAACGAGCTCAATGCGCTCACCTTGGCCATTCGCCGCCTGGGGAATGGATGTTATTGGTCCGATTGAGCCCACTGCTTCAAACGGACACAGGTTTATTCTGGTAGCAGGTTATTACTTCACGAAATGGGTAGAAGCTGCATCTTACAAAGCTGTAACCAAGAAAGTCATCGCAGACTTTGTCAAGGATTATATTGTTTGCCGATTCAGGGTCCCCGAGTCCATTGCTACTGATAATTCTGCCAATCTTAAGAGTGATCTAATGAAAGCCATGTGCGGAACTTTCAAAATCAAACACAAGAATTTTGCAGCCTATAGACCTCAGATGAATGGAGCCGTAGAAGCCGCCAACAAACACATCAAGAAGATACTAAGGAAGATGGTAGAAAACCACAAACAATGGCATGAGAAGTTACATTTTGCTTTATTGGGATACCGCACTAAGATTCGCACATCAACCGGGGTAACTCCCTACATGTTGGTTTATGGTACCGAGGTTGTCATCCCAGTCGAGGTGGAGATTCGTTCTTTAAGAATCATACAAGAAGATGAACTCAGCGACGAAGAGTGGATAAGAAGTCGCTATGAACAATTGGCCCCTATCGATGGAAAGAGGATGAACGCAGTATTTCACGGCCAACTTTATAAAAATATAATGTCCAGAGCTTTCAACAAAAGGGTCAACCAAGACAGTTTGCACTAAGGCAGCTGGTATTGAGAAAAATCGTCCCACATCAAAATGAAGCCAAAGGAAAATTGTCACGACCCAATTCCCAAACCCGGTCGTGATGGCGCCTCTCATGAAGACAAGGCCAGCCAACAGAACAACAATGCCTTATTTACAATTAATAACTATAAATGAACAAATAATACGAATTATTAGCATTTATAACTGATATTTATCACTCAGCACAACCTGACCGGGGTGTCACAAGTCACGAGCATCTAAGGAGTAGGAACACTACTATAGGGCCAATAATTTATATATATATATATATATATATATATACAATATAAAAACTGGAATTCAAAGATAAAGTGCGGTGCCGCGAATGCTGGCGGTCACCTTGCTCAACTACCATAGTAAGGCCTTCGGTCCGCTAATAACCCGCTACCGGGTGAACAATACCTGCAACTACATGCGACGTGTAGGGAGTAAAGTGAGTACTTCCAACTCAGTGGTAATAAGAGTAAATAATAATTGAGCGGTAAGAAATCACGTAAAATATGTCGTCATGCTGTATAGAAGCAGAGAAAAACCCTTCAATTGAGAAAATCAGTGAAAATTGTGTAAATCCTTTAGAAATATCTTGGCTCAGTTTAAAATCTCTTTTTGAAAAATGATCTTTTCAACAGATGCGAAAATAATTTCAACAAGTAGAAATAATCAGAAATCTGTCCCTCGGGCTCAATATCAACTTCTCAAGACAGTATCAGCCCCGCGGGCTCAATCCCAACTCACAAAGTACAAGATCAGCCTCTCGGGCTCACTCCCAACTCACAAAGTACAACATCAGCCTCTCGGGCTCACTCCCAACTCACAAAGTACAACATCAGCCTCTCGGGCTCACTCCCAACTCACAAAGTACAACATCAGCCTCTTGGGCACAACACTCCATTAACAAATAACACCAGGGTGTCTGGTAAACAGTGAAAGAAGTAGCATGGATGCCAATGATATGAGTGCTGAATGTCATGACAACATTACAAAATAAGAACAAATGCATGAGTGCAATGCAATGCATATGATGATACACTCTAGTACTCGCTGCGGCGTGCAGCCCGCTCTGTTTATTTATCATCGACGGCGCTCACTGGGGTGTGTACAGACTTCGGATGGGCTCCTACATCCCAAGCGCAATAACAAGCCATTTCGTGGAATCACATCTAGGCTCTCAACCTCATATCAATATCAGTATAATCATCCAGGCACTCGGCCTCAATATCAATGTAACACCGCTGCGGCGCGCAACTCGATCCACCCATAATCAATATAATACCGCTGCGGCGTGCAGCTCGATCCATGCTCAATCCAGAAAATCATCATAAGCCTCTTGGGCATTTATAAAACAGTAGTCCTCAGCCCGAAATATCATTTAAAATATCATTTGAGTTTTCAAAACATAGAAGTATGGCTAAGTTTGCAAAACAGTATTTAAAACCTTGAACTGAAACCAAATGATATGCAAGATATATTAAAACAGTAATATCAATTCCCGAAGGATTCACATAGTTGGCACGAAGCCCAAACATGGCAGTCAGCCCATAGTATGATGATACAAGCAGTTTCAGTCAAATACACGGAAAAATCAACAATCGGGACGGACTAAGTCACAATCCCCAACGGTGCTCTACCCCACGCTCATATCCGACGTGCAAGTCACTTCAATACAGCACTATGATGTGCAAATCCAGGGTTTCAAACCCTCAGGATATCATTTACAAGTATTACTCACCTCGAACCGGTGAAATTCCTCGCTCACGACGCCTATGCCCCTCAAATTGGTCTCCACGTGCGTCGAATCTAACAAAAAACAGAGCGAATACATAACAATATACCAATGGGATAACACTCAATCGAAAACAATCGAAATATAGCAAAAATCTCGAAACTAGCAAAACCCGAGCCCCGAGCTCGCTTCTCAAAAAATTATAAAACTTACATTACAAGATTCCTCGTCTCGCCACGAGTCCATACATACCAAGAACTCCCAAATCCGAGCTCAAATGACCTATCGAATTCCAATTTGAAATATTAAAACTCAGGCCCTAGCTTAACCCCCTTTTCAATGAATTTCCTCCAATTTTCATGTTAATTCTAACATAAACTTGAATAATTAGGCCAAGGAACTTACCTCCATTCGATTCTCAGTCAAAACCCTTGAAAATTCTCACCCAAAGCTCTCCAAGATGCTCAACAATGGAGGAAAATAACCCCCAAGTTGCGGATGAAATGCCATTTTAAAACCCTTCTGCCCAGGCCGATTTTCGCTTCTGCGGTCCCGTTCTGCTTATGCGGGACCGCTTCTGCGGCCAGATTTCCGCTTTTGCGGTCTTCATTAAACCTCCGAAAATCCGCTTCTACAGTAGGAGACTGCACCTGCGGCTCCCGCTTCTGCGCAAAAGGACCGCTTCTGCAGTCTAATTCAAAAATCCTCAGGACCGCTTCTGCGATCACAACCCGCTCCTGCAATGTCCGCTTTTGCGGATTGCCATCCGCTTCTGCGGAAGTTGCCAAGCCCCTCATGGACCGCATTTGCGACCTCCCCGCCGCATCTGCGGAACCGCCTATGCGGTCCCTTTTTCCACAGATGCAGAAATGACAGAACCAGCAACTTCAAACATGCAACAAACTCCGAATTCTCTGTTTAACCACCTGAATTCACCCCGAGGCCTCCGGGACCTCAACCAAAAGCACAGACATGATCTATTACCTTATTCACACTTGGTCGAGTCATCAAATCACTATCGTTAACATCAAAATCATCAAATTTCACCAAATCAAAGCCTAAGTTCTTCAAGAACTTCCGAAATGCACCTTCGATCAAAAACCCGACCAAACGATGTCCGAATGACCTAAAAATTTGCACACATATCCAAAATCACCTAATGAAGCTACAGCAACTCTTGGAATTCCATTCCGACCCTCGGATCAAAATCTCACCTATCAACCGGAATTCGTCAAAATTCCAACTTCGTCAATTCAAGCCTAATTTTACACCGGACCTCCAAATTCAATTCTGATCGCACTCCTAAGTCACAAATCATCTCCCCGAAGCTAACCAAATCACCAGAATTTACATCCGAGCCTTCTAACTATATAGTCAACTTCCGGTTTACTTTTCTAAAACAAGCTTCCTTCTAAGAGACTATGTGCCCCATTTCCAACTAAAACCAATTCAATTCTATCCGATCAACTCAAATACTGATATTGAAACATAGAACAACATAATATGGGGGAAACGGGCGGTAACTCATGTGACGACGGGCCGGCTCGTCACATCCTCCCCAACTTAAACAAACGCTCATCCTCGAGCGTACTTAGAGTTGTCCTAGAAGCCAACCAATAGCTAAATGTCCTTACCAAGCATATACCTGGGGTGATCCCTCGTCACCCTATCTCTTATAGGTCCGACAACACGACATGGCTGAAATTACCCAATCCAGTCTAGCCCATAATTCACAGAACTACTTTTTCACTTCTGAAACCATCATTACGATCAAACCTCGCACCTATACTTTGAATAGACCTGAACCTGCTGTAATAACCCATACTCTCATCCTCAAATGAAATCATATGATATACCACATAATCCATCACCTGAAATGATAACTTCTATTCACAGCAGCTGTCCACAACAACCATATACCGATAGAAACCTCTCAATATCTAAAGCCCCATTCCAACACTTCATATCCTATCAATGATAATGAAACACGCAGCAAACCGTAACCATTTCTCAGATCAACCACTCAAGTAGCCACTCCCTTTTTGACTAATACCACAACAGATTTTCAAAATCATACTCAAAATCAGAACCTCACATCAATATTCAGAATAAACTCGAACCTCGATATTATCCTTCCAACAAGCTGAAATCAAATCCGATCGTGTTCATTAATGACCCCCAACGATCACTTTGGGTCCAACACACTACTCTGGTGATATGACACATCAACACCAGCTTAAGCCACAACTTGCATAATACACGCGCCAATAAGAGACGGTCTAAACATACTCGAATCATGAAAAATGACTCAAATGAAAGAGCTGCAACTCAAACTCTTCAGAAACCAGGAAGCAAGGTAACATATGGAAAGCTATTCTCAACATCACACTGTTGCGGCGTGCAATCCGATCCAAATGACATACCCGTGGCGGCGTGCCACCCAATCCACACATATCTATGGAGGCGTGCCACCCGATCCATACATATATCTCACATAAGGAGATGCACATCGAGCCAAATTTGCTCATTACAACAAAATATCGAGTACCGGTTGTAAGCATACTGAGTGCATACAATATCTACATATAGCGTTGTAAGCTACAAAACTCAAACACAACTGAGGTCCTTCCCCCTCAACTTCTACTATGAATCTCGATAGCACCGCACTATATGTGCCCAGCGTCTGAAAATCACAACGCCTCACAGCACCGAAACAGCAACTCATACATCTCCCCAGATCACTAACAAGCTCAATGATGATAGATTCAACCTATCCCTCAAAAATACATATCGGGGCCAACCAAGCCATCTCAATCTGAATACGTAGCCACATCGGCTTGCCAACGAACTCATTACCAAGAAGCCTGAAGCTGCTCCTTCCACTTTTTATAACTCCTGCCGGAGCCGTACGATACAGTGCACGACGCCAAATAAATGCTGAAATCCACAATCTCGCCCGATGACATGTCTGGCCATAAGGAACGCATCCGAAAAAGTCCCTCAATACCGAAACTGAATCAATGGTAGAAAACGCTATACTGACATCCGTCACAAAGGCCTAATTAAGGAAAGCAATCCTTCCCAGTCGTCCGCTGATCTCTGGAATACCAACCACTCTGCTATAACATAATCCGATGCACCTCGCCACGCAACCGGTTGTATTTTCTGACATAGCCCATAGCACAATAATCTAGAATAACCCACATTGCGACAACCAGTCTACAGCTCAACATCACATGCAAAATCTAATATACCAAGCCACACTAGGATAACATGAGAACTTTTATCTCCCTTCCGCGCCGCAGACATCAACGCACTCAACTAGTCAAGAAATTTCATTGATCCCATTTAGAAGAAAAATCATTACACACTCCATGCTTCGCATACCCATAAGAAATATACTCATTTTCAAACCACAGTAAAACCCAACAAGAACATCTCTGCCAACTCCAGTTGTACAAGCTAAACTACCAGAACTGAATCCTTTTATCTAAACCAAGCTGAGCAAGCCGTCAAAACCCAAGAGCATTGCTGCAAAATGCCTGTAAAAGCTCATCACCTCGAACACCTACTAAGAATTAATCCTACCCTTACCATGCCGATTCGGTCTATCATCAAGTTATTCCGTCTATCAAATTTCTCTTTTTATTCATCATCCACTTGATATTTCT
>MU741739.1:69619-82421 GCA_026770625.1 Nicotiana glauca
ACATCTGAGCCTTCTAACTATATAGTCAACTTCCGGTTGACTTTTCCAAAACAAGCTTCCTTCTAAGAGACTATGTGCCTCATTTCCAACTAAAACCAATTCAATTCTATCAGATCAACTCAAATACTGATATTGAAACATAGAATAACATAATATAGGGGAAACGGGCGATAACTCACGTGACGACGGGCCGGGTTATCATAGAAATTCTCTCCCAACTGGCAATGTCCGTACATGGTTCACAGGGTACTGACAGGAGGAGAACTCATACTCACAGAAATGGATGGAGAAATTTGGCCAAAACCGATCAATTCAGACACAATCAAGAGATACTATGCCTAGATTATTTTACATTTCCTCATCTGATGTAATTAAACTATGCTTGACTTGATTCCCGTTTAGGAGGGGATATGTAGTCAGCCTTATGGGTTCGGTTATATCATAATAAAATTTTCATTCCCCCCCCCCCCTCCGCAAGATCAAAAACTAGGCAGAATTTTGAGGAGGACCCTCAAATTTCGAAGAAAGTCCAGCCAACACCATCGCATATCGGAAAGTCAAAAAAATTGGTTAAGAAATAGGGGTAGAATTTTGAGAAGGATTATCAAAATTCCGAGAAAGGTTCAGCAAGATCCACAAACAGCCGAAGGATCATCTACTAAATTGGGGCAGAATTTTGAGAAGGGCCCTCAAAATTCTAACATAAGAAGAGTTGTAGTGCCTTTGAGATGTGTTACAGTCACTAGTTCATCTAAATATATCAATATACTTCTAAAATAACTCTATTTTTTATCAACAATTGCATATTTTTCGAAAAACTCTATTTCCATAACAGTCAGGTGTTACCTAGGGGAACTCAAAAGGGCTTTCAGAACGGAGTAGAGCAAGGCCAGCAGAGGAAGCACGAACCAATATCCCATTCACAGAACTTATAGTTTTTCTTTGAACGCAGGCACATCTGACGTAACGATGACATCCGCAAATATATGCACGTAGCAATTTTACTATCAATCAAGCCATTAGACACCGAATATACATCTCCAGCTAAGATATATGCTACTCTTACTTGCTACTTGCTCTCTGCATAAAGCTAATCCTTACCTCTATATCTGCATGAGGCTAATACTTGCCTCCCTATTTGTATGAGGCTAATCATTGCCTCCATAACTGCATGAGGCTAATCATTACCTCCATAACTTAATGAGGCTAATCCTTACCTCCATAACTGCATGAGGCTAATCCTTGCCTCCATAACTGCATGAGGCAAATCCTTACTTCCGTACCTGCATGAGGCTAATCCTTGCCTCCATATTTGGATGAGGCTAATCCGTGCCTCCATACCTGCATGAGGATAATCCTTGCCTCCCATATTTGCATAAGTCTAATCCTTGCCTCCATATCTGCATGAGGCTAATCTCTGCCTCCTTATTTGCATAAGGCTAATCCTTGCCTCCCTACCTGCATGAGGCTAATCCCCGCCTCCCTATTTGCATGAGGCTAATCCTTTCCTCCATAAATGCATGAGTGAGGCTAATCCTTGCCTCCATACCTGCATGAGGCTAATCCTTGCCTCCATAACTGCATGAGGCTAATCCTTGCCTCCATAACTGCATAAGGCTAATCCTTGCATCCACACCTGCATGAGGCTAATCCTTTCCTCCCTATCTGCATGAGCCTAATCCGTGCCTTCATACCTGCATGAGGCTAATCCCTGTCCCCCATATTTGCATATGGCTAATCCTTGTCTCCATATCTGCATGAGGCTAATCCTTGCCTCTATACTTGCATGAGGCTAATCCCTGCCTCCCATATTTGTATAAGGCTAATCCTTGCCTCCATATCTACATGAGGCTAATTTTGGACTCCATAACTACATGAGGCTATTCCCTACCTCCTAATTTCTATGAGGCTCATCCTTGCCTCCCTACCTGCATGAGGCTAATCCCTACCTCCCTATTTGCATGAGGCTAATCCTTGCCTCCATAAATGCATGAGGCTAATCCTTGCCTCCATATCTGCATGAGGATAATCCTTGCCTCTATAGCTGCATGAGGCTAATCCTTGCCTCCATACCTGCATGAGGCTAATCCTTGCTCTGTATGAGGCTAAACCTTGCCTGCATACTTGCATGAGGCTAATCTGTGCCTCTAATATTTTCATGAGGCTAATCCTTGCCTCCATAACTGCATAAGGTTAATCCTTGCCTCCATATCTGCATGAGGCTAATCCTTGCCTCTATAACTGCATGAGGCTAATCCTTACCTCCATACCTGCAAGAGGCTAGTCCTTGCCTCCCTATCTGCATGAGGCTAATCCTTGCCTCCATAACTGCATGAGGCTAATCTCTTCCTCCCTATATTCATGAGGCTAATTCTTGCCTCCCTACCCGTATGTGGCTATTCCCTGCCTCCCTATTTGCATGAGTCTAATCCCTACCTCCACATTTGCATGGGACTAAGCATTGCCCTTTCGCATAAGTATTGCTCTATTTTTAGTGCTATTTATTTGCTTTTTGATTGATGTAATCATTGCCCTCCATTTCTCAAGACTAAGCCATGTCTTGTTAACATCATATTATTGCATATCATTGGCTGAAATATCGACAATCTATCCAAAGGCGCCATAGTCTAAAAGGCATCATCCTCATAGCCAGAAGAAGTCGTGCCATCGCCTGAGGATCCCTCCAATTTGCATATCATTATTCAAAGGCGTCATGTTTTGGAGGTACCATGTATCATCTTTTTATCTGTAGGTGAACTGTAAGAAACCGCTCGCCATATCCGCTTCGGCACCTCGTGTCCATTCTCGCAATGACTCCATCGACATATTTTGCCGATGAATCCAGAACTGCACATGGCCTGATTCCTGTAAAACCATGGATATGTAGGCAACTTGAAGAGCGGAGTCCGGCCTCTGTTTTTTAAAGTATCATGCCGGTCAAAACTATCTATCGTTTCTTTACCCGAAAACTCTTTTATCCTTCCCGGGTAAAGAGGGGCAGTTGTTGATTCCTAATTTTTTTCTATATATATATATATATATATATTTACAAACATCATATATGCATATATAAACATGCACAAGCTTTTTATAATTTTTTTATAATTTTAAAGGCTTTAAATTAATTTATTTCTTTCCTTTTACTTATAAAATTTCCAATAATTATCCCTCAAATTATTGTTGTGATAATTTAGGCATCTAAATTATATATTTATTCCAAAATATTGCTTACATATTTTTAGTGCATTTTTTTATAATTGCATTTGCATTTTTAAGCTAATTTGCATGCATTTGCAATACTAGCCTTATTAACGCATAATTACATTTTTTATGCATAAAATGATCTTCTATATTTTTAAAAATGTTAGAAAGCTATGTCATTTTAGTACAGAAAATTATTTTTTAGAAATTATTTATTATTTATGATAAATTATATAGAGTTAAAATGGCTATTTAAAATTTCGCCTAATTGTATTTCTATTTCAGCCTAAATTCAACCCAATACCCCTGCCCAATTTCTAATTAAACTACCCGACCCAGGCCCACTTAATCTTGGTCGTTGATCTCCGAGATCAACAGTCCGAATTCACACTTTCCTTAATTAAAACGACCAATACCCCCAAAACCTAATTCATTCTACAACCTACCCCGCCACCCTAAAATTATCTCTACTCTCAAAACACTCTCAAACTAACCCTAATCTTCATACGCCGACCTCCCATCTCCGTCCATAACCGGTGACCTCACATCGACTCTCAAGCCTCCAATGGATTCTCTCATGCCATTCTTGCCTTCTCTAAGGTCCTCAAGGGACCAGGGCCATGCCGACTTGCATCTAGGGCTTATCTTCTGCCTGTTCCTGGCTATTCCAGTGTGATTTCAAGCGAAGTCGTTCTACATTTGTTACGATCTATGGGTTTCTAAACAGGTTTCTTCATCTCTGTGTTGGTCTCTTTTGAAAGCCTAATTTCTTTTCTATACCTCCTAGATCTATATAGATCTAGGATGATTTGAGTTTTTTTCTTGAGTGTTTTACATTATTGTTGAGATTCTTTACAAGAATCATATGATTTCAAGTGTTTCTTCACCACTTCTAAAACTAGGGTTTTCAGAATCTCTTTTAAAACTTTGTTTAAATAATTATTTGTCTTTAAACTTCTAGTTCTCACATATTTTGGCTGATTCTATGATTCTACTACAACCTTAACTCGCCAATGGTGAAAGCCCTAATTTTTTTTAAGACTTCTTGGTTTAGTTTTTGAGTATTAGCAAGACTAACCAGTTCTCATTTTAAGTTTTTGTGATTCTTCGTGATTGTCTTGCCTGGATATGCTTCTACTAAGTTTCTTAGTCTAAACTTGTACTGATTCTATGTGCTTGTGTTCATCTTGACTGTTCACATCAATACCTGCCTCTTTCCCATTGAACCCGTATTGTTTAACTTTTTTTTTTGGCTAGAGTTATGTGTTGATTACTGAATATCCATGTTTTACCTTATTTATATGCTGGACATGCTGACTCTTTCCTGACCTTCTCTTTGATTGAGCTATGTAATATTATGAATTCCTTATTTCTTAGGTTGATTTGAAAACTTCCCCTTAAACCTTCTATTCTTTTCTTTCTACCCAATTTGATTGATTTGCTTGCCTTAATAAATTTTCCCTTACCTTGTCTGCATTGTTTCTTGATCTTACTGAATACATCTTTAATTAGAACTTTTTGAACCTAGCCCTAATTACCTGTTATGTACTTGCACTGTTCAAGTCTTTCCTTATTTGTTATATTCCAACTATGCATGATTTCTTTCCTTATTTGTCACATTTCCTTACCGTTTGAATTAATTCCCTTAATTAAGGGAGGACTCTAACTGATTTCTCTTTTAGTTCTATAATTACTGAACAATCTGATTCTTACCTTATTTTACCTAGCTTTCAAACTACTATATATATTGCTCTCTTCTACAGTCTTACACACACAGAGACATTAGTTCACATCTCTCTTACACTTAAAAGCTCTTCTGTTTTCTTTGTTACTTACTATTATTACTGAATTAGCCAGCTATCAGCCAAGGCTAATTATTGCACTCTCATGTTCTTTACCTTTCATTTATTCTCTTTACTGGCATGATCTGATTTTAAATTTAAGTTCTCAAACCAATGTGTTTCATACTGCTTTAGTTTATCATATTCTTAGTCTGTTTCTACCTATTATTTTGTTGTTCAACATGTAATTGACCTATTACTTTACCTAGTTATGTCTTATGACTTCTAGAATCAGCATGTCTTATAAACTTGTAGTCTGTTTAAATTTGACTCTACCTTGTTTTTAATGTTGGTTCACTTGCTATCTAGTCTCTAGTATGAACTTTTCTTTGCAAAGTAATTTAGTTACTCTAAGTTATTTGATTCTATGTTGGCTCTGGAATTCTTATTGTGTTGTATCATTTGCATCCCTGATCTCATGAACCCCCTAAAGCACTTCTGATTCTATAACTATGTTTAAATTATCACCCCTGAATCCATGTCTTATTGTTTGCACTACTAGCTACCCCCTTAATAGAAAAGACTTCTATTTACTTATATTTGTGTGTTCCCAGCCCCAATTACCCCTATATGAAGTCTTGTTATTTAGGTATTGCTGAAGCTGTTTTGGCCCTATGTTTGATCTGTTGTTTTTGTGATACACAACTCTTGTGAAAACTGTTCTCCTACTTCAACTGAGTCTTTTCAAATACGGTTTTCTATTAAAACCTTTTCAAAACCATGTCAAGCACTCCCACTATACTCTTAGGTCCTTAAGTTCTGCCCCTTCAGTGTGTGACTGCCTTAGGATCCTTTTTAGATCCCTCTAAACTCAGATGCACTGGAACTGGCTCTTCCACTATGCACTTACTCAGTTCTTGTTATAAAGTCTAGGTGTGATCACTGCCCGATATCCTTGAGATCCATAGGGAACTCTGACGCACCTAGATAATGATATTGTCTATGGAATTTGGCATTTGAGTCTATTAGAGGTTTTGGGAAAGTCATTTCGGCCTGCTTCAGGCTCCCTATAGTGTAACTTCTTCTTTTCCTTTATCTATTTATATAATTTATTTAGCTGGTCTATAATAATTATTTGTAAACGAATATTGGGGATGACTAGTGAAATGGGAAGGGTAGTTATATATTTCTATCAATATCATTGAGGTAGAAAGCATGTTATAGGCTTTACATTATTTATACTTGCATTGGAGTCCTTGCTTTAGGACCAATACATTCGAAACGTGTCATGCACTAGATACGTGCTCTTAGGTTTCACGTACACTGCTTCAACATCTCATTTGACACTAATACATGTTTATCACTTAGAAATACTGCTCCTAGGTTAATAAACATCGTTCGCATAAAAGTTGTTAATCCTGCACATCCTGAAATCATGTTTTAACAATTTTGTAACTCTTTTGTTTATTTGGAGATCATGCTTTAGGAATTTCTGTTAATTTAAAGATCATTGTCATAAAAACTATTGTTTCTGTGCATTTAGAAATCATGTATTAGGCACTCTGTTTTCATTTGCTTAGCCATGCCTAGTTAAACTACTGATCATGAAAGGATGTAAAAAAAGTCTCACACGTGACCGTCTTGTTTCAAATAAAACTGGTAACAATCCCTGTATTCTCAACATGCTTTAGGCAAGAAACAACTCTTGAACTGTTATGATTACGTAACTATTATGTGTGATCCCACGCCTTGTCAAGCCTTAGGTGATCAATCTAATAAAAACTAAAGAACTGTTTTCGTTTGTATTTACTGCTCAATGACTTACAGGTTTAAAATCAGTAGGAAAACTTATTAGGACTTTACTGTCGAGTTTATAAAAAAACAAAGTTACATATTTCTATGCACTGACATCCACTTAGATATCTTGTTTAGGTTTTTTCTCTAATAAAAACTGCTATTGCTTGTGTTTGAGACGTGCTGCTTATATGCATTACTTGTGGAGGTAAACCTGGGCCTTTTAACTGCTTCTTTCTACATTTATCTGTTAAGTCCTATGTGTTCTTTCCTGTCGCCTAGAATTTTCTCCTTTTAGAACACCTTAGGGGTTGTCTAGAACTGCCTAGATTTAGAGGTCCTAAATACCTCCAGGGCCACGAGGAAGGGACAGGTAGCGCAAGCATAGGACATTATCAAGGTTACTAGAACGTTTTAGGCTATGACCAAGGGGAGGGACTTGGGTAGAACGGGATATGATGACTATGCGCTAATATCACATGTAGCCCCTCATTGAGGAGTGTTTACCGGGCATTGCGTGGGGTGATCCTGTAGGCTAACCAACCTAGGACCCCTCTTTTCCCAAATTCCTTTTGCTTAAAACTTTACCTTTTTATGTACACAACTTGTGCAAATTCTCTATCTTATTATTTGAGTCATACAATGTCCAACATGCTGTATTTACAATTATGATTTTCAACTATTTATTTGTTAATAGACTAGTTCATAAGTATAAGTTCGGTCGGGACCCAGCGTTATGGGCCAAGAGGGGTGCCTAACACCTTCCCCTCAAGGTTATTTCAAGCCCTTACCCTAAATCTCTGGTAATGCAAATCAATCCAAGAGTTAATCGGTATGGGTGCCATAACCCACCATAATCTGTTAGGTGGCGACTCTTCAAGTATCCGATTCCCAAAAGGAATGAGTTATTACCCCCATGAATGTCGAAACCCGGACTTCTTCCCATTAAAAAGGGGGCGTGACACCTGCTCATGACTCGTGAGACCTATGTAACCTAGTCTCTAATACCAACTTGTCACGACCAAAAACTAAACCATGCCGTGATGGCACCTATCGTGGGACTAGGAAAACCAACATTTCCCCAAACACATTGATAATTTATAAGAAGATAGTTCAAAAACTTTTCATAACAGAGATTTCACAAGAACAGTAAAACTCATAATAAAATGCAAAAAAGATAGCCCGACTTCGGGGTGTCACTAAGTCATAAGCATTAAAACCAAATAAATAATTTAGAGTTTAAAATAGTCCACCAATACTAAACAGAAATAAAAGACAACAAGGGAAGGAGAGACAAGGTATGCGGACACTGGCAGCTACCTCGTAGATCTCTGAGCAGTCAACCCCGCACGAGCTCAACGATCCTTACGACTGGTCTCACCTGGATCTGCACACAAGGTGTAGGGAGTAACGTGAGTACTTTGAACTCAGTAAGTAACAAAAATAAATAAGGAACTGAGAAGTAGTGACGAGCTATGCAAATACGATTATCTCAGTATCTTTCAAATAACAACATTCATGCTTTCAAATTCATTAGTTTAAGTCACATCAGTTCGTGCTCAAGTAAACCAGATATCAAGTCTTCCAGAAATCTGTACAACAAGGACAAATAACAGTTAAGTGCAACAATTAACTGAAAGCAAGTACAGCTTCTCAAGGCAACAGTCACTCAGCTCATCTCAACAGCTCAAACACTCGACTCTCATCCCACAATAATCATACTCAATAGGTACCTACGCTCACTAGGGGTGTGCAGACTCTAGAGGGGCTCCTTTAGCCCAAGCGTTATATTCTTTCGGCATGCAGCCTGATCCAATATATAAATAACCATAAGATCCATTGCGGCGTGCAACCCGATCTAATATAAATAATTAGCTTGAAGGTTCATTGTAGCGTGAAACCCCAACAAATATATACATATATAGCATGGGGCTCATTGCGGCGTGCAACCCGATTCATTATGTACTTTCACAAAGCTCACATCTCGGAACTCAGGCCCTATCTCAGTCACCAACCTCTCCAGTCCCTCGGGCTCTCAGAAAAACATAGAACTCAGCCCAAACAAAGATAATAACAGGTATCAATGATAAATAGGAGGGGACGGAGGTAAAATACACAAGTAATATCATGGGTGAGAACAAAAATAGTTAATAGCAGTTAATACAGCAAGTACATGACCTCACGGGTCTTAACAGTGATATCACAAGGCCTAAACAGGATTTCTAACATTAAGTGCAATTAATTTCCATAAAAATAGAGGGAACGCATAGTAAATAGTAGGCTAATCGATTCTACAATCTCATGGGACGGACCAAGTCACAATTCTTACGGTGCACACCCACATGCCCGTCACCTAGCATGCATGTCACCTTCAAAATAATCATACGACATGATATTCTAGGCATACCCTCAGGACCAGATTTACAACCGTAACATACCTTAATCGGAGCAGAAATCCTACTCCTAGATGCCTTTGCTTCTAGATTCAGCCTCCAAACGTCCCGAATCTAGTCACGACATAAGTAATATATGCAAAGAACTAATTCCCCAAGAAACTAAATTGAACTCAAATCCCGAAATCGGCTCAAACTTGGCCTCCGGACCCACGTCTCGAAATCCGACAAAAGTCACAAAACTAGAAAGCTCATTCACACACGATTCTACCCATACCAATTTTATCAAAATCCGACATTATTTGGTCCCTCAAATCCCCAAATTACTCTCTCCAAAATCCCAAGTTTTAACCATTTATTTCACTTCAAAAATCATACTAATTAGGTGGGAAATCAATGGGAAAACACCATAGATAATGTTAATAGAGCTCAAGAAAATTACCTCAGTGAAAATCCCTTGAATCCCCTTCAAAAATCACCCCAAAAGCTCCAAGGTCCGACTTGAAAGGTGGAAATGAGCAAAAATTCGCGAAGTCTTCTATTTATAGGTTATGCCTAGGCTTGTCGCACCTGCGACTCAATATGCGCACCTGCGGTGCCGTTTTTCTGCAAAAATATCCACATCTTGGGTAAACCACTTAAATCCCCATCTTTGCACCTACGCTCTTTATCCGCTTCTGCGACCTCGCAGGTGCGTAAAAGACCTCGCACTTACGGCCGCTGCCGGACCTCCTCTCTTCTGCTTTTGCAGGCAACTACCCACTTACGTGGTCTCGCAGATGCGTACAACCTGTCGCACATGCGATCTTCCCCAATCCTACACACTTCGGCACCTGCATCCATCCCACCGCTCATGCGGCGTCGCACCTGCAGAAATACCCGCGCAGGTGCGATTACACCAGCAACAGGCCAACTTCAGCAATTCTCCAAACATCAAACTTGATTCGTTAACCACCCAAAACACACCCGAAGCCCCCAGGATCTCAATCAAATATACCAGCAAGTGATATATGAATATACGAACTTAGTCGAGCCTTCGAATCATTCAAAACAACATCAATACACCAAATTACCCTTGAATTCTAGCCTAAGAACTTTTAAACTTCTGAATTCCACAAACGATGTTGAAACTCGCTAAACCACGTCTGAATGACCTCAAATTTTGTACACAAGTCAAAAATGATACCACTAACCTATTCCAACTTCTGGAATTCTATTCCGACACCGATATCAAAATTTCCACTACCGACCAAAATCGCCTAAATTCCAACTTTCACCAATTCAAGCCTAATTCTAACACGGGCCCCCAAATCACATTCTGAACACCCTACCAAATTCAAATTCACGTAACGGAACCATCAAAATTAAAATCTGAGATCGTTTACACTTAAGTCAACATCGTTTGACTTTTCCAATTTAAGCTGCTCATAAAGTGACTGTATCAAATCATCTCCCAAACCAACTGACCCGACATATTATAATATAGCCGAAGAACACAAAAACAAGCAAAAATGGGAAAATGAGACCATAACTCTCGAAACAAACGGCATGATCGGTACAATACTAACCTCTGCAACAACTTGGCCAGCATTATTTGTAACTTAAAATGATGATTTTCTATCAAATTATTGAATCTTCTAGCATCTTTTTCCTACAATTTTATCACATCCAACATTACATATAACATCTTCTCTTGAAAACATGATATTCCTCCTTACTTGAAACAATGGCCTCCCTTTATTTCCCCCACAAGCATAGCCATTCCAACGACCAAAAATTCGTAGTTTCCGAAAATATAATTAAACAAAAGAAAATACATCTAATTAGTTTCCAATATGTATGGATATCAACTACATACAAAACTTTCAAAAAATTTGTGAAATTCTTTCATTTACCACTAAGAAATATGGCGACCGATGAAATGCTTCCGCCTTGACTAGTAGTTTCGGATTTGAGACTTGAGAACGGAAGCACTTCCCCTTTAGTTAGCCTACAGATGGAGGCATAGCTAGCATACGTTTTATGGGTTCGGCCGAATCTAGTAGCTTTGGTCAAAATTATATATTTATCTTAAGAAATTTATTGAATATATATAAATTAATAATTTAAAACTGGTAATTTAACGGATTACAATCCCAAATTCATAAGTTTTAAATCTATCCCCGCCTACACCTACACATGGTGCAAATCCGGATTAAGTGGGCCAGTAGGTTTCAGATACCGGATACATACAACAACAAAATACCCAATTTATTCTCATGGGTTGAGTTTGGGGAAAGTAGCGTGTACCCAGACCTTACCCCTACCTTAAGGAGATATAGAAAGGCTATTTCAGATACCGGAAGCATAAAGAAAAAAAAATTGTTAGCATTCTCTTTTAATGGAGAAGAGAACTTGGCCATTGAGATCCATGGGACAAACTTCATTTCTACAACTTTCATGGTATCAACTCTAAAAAAAAATATCACCATTGAAATTAAATACAGTACAACCGTTTCCATGGAAAACTAAAGATTTCATCTATATAGTAAAGTTTCTCTAATGGATTTCACATGAAGAGAGGATAAAGAAGAAGAAGAATGAAAAGATTGCTCTAAAGTTTGTGGATAAATTTTTGTCATTGAATTAATCAGCTTGAATATTAAATGAGAAAGAAGAAGAAACTGGAATTGTTTTTTTTTTTGTTTAGGAATAGTTTCTAGCAAAAAAAAAGTTATGGTATTGAAAGGGTTTTTATAATAATATACAGGGACGGTGCTAGAGCATTCGAAAACGGTTCCACCGAATCAGTAGTTTTGATTCAAACTCTATATTTATTTTTAAAATATTATTAAATATATATAAATTATTAATATAGAGTCTAATAACTTAAAATGATTAAAATTCTGAATACCCTTAAAATTTTGGTTTCGTCTCTATTAATATATAGTAGTATATAAGTTGAAGCCACACTTGAAGAGTGCAGCTGAAAATGTTGACTTAAAACATGTAAGTTGTGCACGTTTTTGTGCAACTTTGACTAGAATTTCTTGATTTTTTTTTCTTTTGCAGTTTGTCTCCTTAGGCAGAAAAGTATAGTAATTGTTTCTTTTTATAAATTATGTCCTTTTCTATACCCTTCACACATTGATGTTTTTCACCGCCTTTTGTATGTCTTGTGATGTGATAGATTAGTTTTGTGCAAGTGGGGTGATAGCTACCTAGCATATTAATAATAACTTCTGATACATCAGTTTCTACTTTCTCACTGGTGTCAAGTGAGCCGGGAACCTAAATAGGTTCTTTTACAACTCAAAGAACCTTTTTAAGTTAAAAAAAAAAAAAATAATTCTATATACAATGCCAGAAAAGTTGGCGTTGTACATTAACGGTGTTAATATACAACGCCAGTTTTTCTGGCGTTGTATCAATTTGTCTGATTCAACGCCAGAAAAATTGGCGTTGTACCTATGTCCCATTCATCTTCTTACCCAAATTTTTCCTCCATTATTCTACTCCAATATTCTGTCCCATTAAGCTTAAAAAAAAAAAAATTTGGGTCCCTCGACACCTAAAAGCTGAAGCACGTAGGTCCCACACTCGAGTAAAGCTTCTTGTTATTGTTGATTTACGGTTTTGGAGTCAAAGTTTTCA
>MU741739.1:83799-110691 GCA_026770625.1 Nicotiana glauca
GCCAGTTTTTCTGGCGTTGTATATAGAATTATTTTTTTTTTAACTTAAAAAGGTTCTTTGAGTTGTAAAAGAACCTATTTAGGTTCCCAGCTCGGTGTCAAGTTGTGCTTCATTATAATTTGAAGGCATTCTCTCGAGGCTTGAAGTTTCACATGTGTTGCTGAGAGGGTTGCAACTTTTTTGTGGAATGCAGGTGGTTGATGGAACAATCAAGAAAGAGGATCAGGTGATACTCAAGCATAGCTTCAAACAAGAAAACGAGGTGGTGCATGCCTTGGCAAGAATGACACTACTGCAGAGCAACATGAATAAAATCTCTCTTTTGGCAACCCCACCGGAACTAGCGATACAGCAATATCCAAAGGATCTGGAGAAGGTTTCTTTTGTTAAATATGTTTATGCTAATATATATTCTAAGTTGGCTACTTTAGAAAACACTGTGCCTTGCAAGGCACTGCTAATATTGTGTAATATGTTGGATGTTTAGTTTTTAATATAATATCCTTATCGTTCAAAAAAAGACTTTGTGGACACCCCACTCAAAGCTTAGTTGTTAATTTTCTTGTTGGTGACTGAGTCATAATATTATCGGATTCAGGATTTAAAATTTATAGATATTTATAACACATTTAAGTTAATTACTATATATAATAACAATTGAATTTATAATCAAATAAAACAATCTAGTGAAATTCTACTAGTAGGGTCTGAGAAAGGTAGTGTGTACGCAGATCTTACTCCAACCCCGAGGGGTAGAGAGTATGTTTTCGATAGACTTTCGGCTCAAGAAGACGAAAAGAGACAATATATCAATATCATCCATAAAAACCTTAGAAAGAAATAACTGACATAGATGAAAAGCAAAATAATAACCAGTAGATAAAGTCCGGCACTAAGAGAAACGAAAGTGTAATGTGAACTCAACATTAACCACTCATAGTCTGAGACAAACCGTAACAGACTAGCCTTACTCTAGCGTGCCTGAATTTTTAATCAAATATTTATTGATATTCGATAGATTTCTTAATACATATATAAGATCCCGACAAAAGTTACTATATTCATGTGAACCTATATATTACATTATGGATCTGCCCTGAGTCAGAATTTAAATATTATGAGTTGTAAACGTATATAAATTTTAGTTACGACGGTTGGATTCAATAGACTCGAGCAAACTCATTATTTTCGACATGGAACATATGTATGTATTATGTGAAAAAATTACTAAAATTTCAACAAACTAATATGAAATTCTGAAGGCATCATTACATAAGTGAAATAAAGATCAATAGTAACAAACACAAGTTATAGCCTGTTTGGTCAAGCTTTTAGAAGAATAAAATAGTATTTTTGAGTAGAAGCAAAAGCAGTTTTGGATAAGCAGAAAAAAATAGCCTCATCAAAAGCACTTTTGAAAAAAATACACTTAGAAATAATTTTTAAAAACTTGGCCAAATATTAAGATGCTCAGAATTGCTTTTTAAATTAATTAGAAACAAACAAACTCCTTCTCACCAAAAATACTTTTAAAAGAAGCACTTTTGAAAAAAAAACACTTATCAAAATAAGCTGATTTTTGCAGCTTGGCCAAACATGCTATTAAACCCATATGGTTCCGCCTTTGTAAGCTTGACATCAAAGTACTGGATTTTATTGAACCCGTAAATTTAATCGGTGACATATTCTTAAATTTACAGCAAAGGATTCAAAAATACAACAAAATGACACACTTTAGTTTGAACCTATGACATCAATAAATTTATATGTATAGCATTTATTATAGTTGAAGTTTAATATCGCATTTATGTACTATGTTCTATTCATTGTTTGTGCTATCGATGCGATAATTAGAGTTGAATTAATTCACTTAGAGCATGTTTGAAAAGTTATTTAGGAATTGGATTTAGGTGTAATTGGGTGTAATTACACAGTTTAACATGTTTGTTTGGCCAGCATGAAATTGGGTGTAATTGGAGGGGTGTATATACACTCTCCAATTCTCAAGGGAGAGGTGAGAATTGGTGGTAATTACCCTGTGTAATTACAAGGTTATTTTTTATTTTCTTTCCTATTTATTTTTATTTTTATTTATTTTCTTTATAATTTTTTATTTCTATTATTTTAATTTTTTAAATTTTAATTTCTTTTAAAATTTTAAAATATATTTTTCTTTGCACATTATTTATCTTTTATTTCTCTTCCTTTATTTCTTGTTATTTCATGTAATTGCTTATATTTTATTTTTATTTATTTTATTATTCTATTTTTTGAAACTATACCTCCTAATATTACAAATAATGAGTCATTTACAAACTTGTCATATAATGAGTGATGTAATTAACGTGAAATTTCATTGTTGAATGTGGTTATAAACTTATTATGTTTCCTAATCTAAAATTATAGTGGAACTTACTATTATTATGTTGGAATTTGACATATGCTAAAATTTTTTTTTTTGAATTTTTAAATTGTGTTATATTTATGGTTCTAATTTACTTGTTTTAGTAGTATTGGCTCACGTCACATGTTGTTTATTTTTTAGTTAGAATTGATAAATTAGTTTTGTCAAACATTTGAAGAATGTTATGACATTAGATTTAAATATTAATTTATTTTATCAAATATGAATTCCATGATGTTCTTACAGAAAACGTATATTTTTAATTTTTGTACATATCTAAACTAAGTATTGTCACACCTCCTTTTTTATCCTTCGAGGTAGGTGGGGCCTTTTGGCTGGCCTCCCAAAAGCAATTTCTCTTCTATACCAAACGTGATAATCAGGTGACACTTCTCCTTTAGCTCGATCTCGGACACAGGTATTCGCCGCCAAGTATTCACATTCGCTCTAGACCTGGCGAAACTTTGCTTCAGGAAATTGGCCATCGGGACCAATCTCGACCACTTGCATACTAAGGTCGTCGTCCTTCGGAATTATCTGGCATCTCCCGAGTTGCCTCAAAACCCGGTACGGGCGTAAGGCTGAATGCTTCTGAGACCCATCAAGAGGAAATGTGGCCTTGCTGCTGGCATATATATGATTTCATCAACAGGCAACCATCCAAAAGTCCGCTCTATTTGACTGGCAGTGAGGGACCGAAAGTATATTGTCCAGCCCGTGAATCCTTCAGGCAAGTTGACCTCATTAATCCTCGTATAAAACTCCTCTATGCAGGTTTTCTCGATGGACCCATATCCCAGGAACTGAGGGCGATGGCACAGGTGTTCGGTCATCCACATTTGCAGCAGTAGATTGCACCCCTCGAAGAAGTCTCCTCCGGCTTTGCAGGCTATAAGGGCACGGAAGATTTTGGCTAATATCATAGGTGCAAGAGTGCTTTTGACTTGAGTCATTAAAGTGCTGACGACCCCTGCGATTTTTATGTCGATGTTACCATCCTTCCTTGGGAAGACCAAAAGCCCAAAAAAGACCACCATGAAAGCGAAACGTCTATGTTCCTCCCATTTTTGGCGGTTTCCTTTGCTACATATCTTGCTTTCCGGGTTATTGAACCCTCCTACGTGGCCATACCTGTGGTAGATGAAGTGTGGGGTGCAAAAGCCATTTGCCAAATCCGTGTTGTGAACCGTCCTGATTATCTTCAGAGAGTCTAAGAATCTGTGTATAGCTACGGTTCTCGGGGTAACCAAGTACTTGTGCCTTAAAGGAGTCTCGGCATTTCTGATGTACTCAGCTATTTCCTCTAGGGTCGGAGTCAGCTCAAAGTTCGAGAAATTGAACACATTGTGTGCCGGGTCCCAACATGTGACCAAAGTTCTGATGATGTCTCCCCGAGGCACAATCTCCAATAAACCGGTAAGCCCTTTCAAATATTTATTGACCTTGCTCTGTCCTTCTTTGCCCAGATCGTTCCACTATAGACGTAACTCCAAAGGGATTACATTCATGATTGAGAAAGGCTCATTTTGAATCGTGTTCATCCTGCACATTTATTAAGATAATTTAATCACTTATTTTGACCCTAAAAAATGACACTATTTGTCCAGCTTTCTAATTTAAAACAAACGGTCGGTTTTGCGGATACGGCCTTTCAGCATTTCGGGTGAAGATTTCAAGGTTGTGCCCGCTAACCGTTGAGAAATGACACAGGGTGGACGTTCTTGCAAAGACAGCCTTCCGGAGCCCCTTTAGGGACATTTGGCTTGTTTTAGACAAGAATAGCATCACCCGACTTATTTATGAAAAAAATTAAAATTTTGGTATTTTTGTCTATTCTTTGCAAAAGGGTGGTTGGACCCGATGAGGGTTGCCTACTTATCTCACATCCGGTGAGAATCAAACCAGCGTAGTTCGGGCAGATTTGCTAAAAACTATTTTGAACAACAATTTTTCTTTCTATGTTTTTTTTAAATATTTATTCTCTTTTCCATTTTTTCATTTTTTCAAAAATCCGGCAGCATTTCAGTACTATTTGGGCATTGGTTTTTTTTTTCAAATGGTCACCCTCACTTATTCCTAACACTGCTGTTTTTCACAATTTTTTACTCATTATGCACAAACCGGTCAACATGCACAGTCGAGCAAATAAATGCACAAGTAGCACGTAAGATGCATCAGGGTGGTCAATTCATTTCGGGTCACATGTCGTAGACGGACCCAACCCCTGTGTTGAGTCCCCTAAGTCAAATTCATATGATGCAAACAAATGTCCTATTAGGGATCCGGCATGAGGTCGAGTTATTCTAGGTTCAAAACCTGGGTATATGTTCTAGACTATGTACCCGAGCGGACAACTCGAGTCGAGAAAGGGGCTACGTACCGGGAACCAAAAGGCCATCCGGCTTAGTAACTTGTCTGGCCTCTTTCTTACTTTAAGGTATGACACTAACAGAATAGGGAGTCTCAACCAGTGAGCACATCCTCGGAGATGAGAAGAGAATGGTTTTGTAACAATTTTATATGTACAATTCAGATAATATCAAAGCGGTAAAGCGTTTAGCACATTTGGCATGAAACATGTAGGAAAGTCAGACAAAGCCAAATATAATAATTATACTAAGCTCAAATTCTTGAACTCTGAATCAAAATTCTGGGTTCGTATCCCCAGCAGAGTCAACAGAGCTGTCACACCTCCTTTTTTACACACCTACCCTGAAGGATAAATGTATAGGGGAGTTTCTCCAATTTAAGTGACATTATTCGAAATGGGATTATTTATTTATTTCAGAGTCGCCACTTGGGATAGGATTGGATTTTGGTGTCCCAAGTCACCGGTTTAACTTGAATCCAAAATCGAGGAAAATTGCCGACTTCCTAATTGGAGTCTGCGAACCAAAAATTCTGAATAAAAAATTCTGTTGACCCGAGGAAAGGTGTTAGGCACCCACGGATCCTGTGGTTCTAGCACGGTCGCTTAAATTATTATAATTGGCTAAACATCTGATTTTAATACATGTTTTAACTTATGTGCTTTTTAACTTTAAAAACCGCTTTTATCATTATTTTTAAAGAATTGCAACATCGTGAAAATGCGTCTCGAACCATGTCACATCAATGCACCCATATTGTCAACTCATTTCGACTCTGTTGAGATTTGGATTTGGGTCGCATAAATGCGCACCCGAGTTTAGGAATGTAATATTTATAAAAGCGCGTCTAACATGACTAACGCGTTATTATCTTTGGGAAGGCCGCGAAATTCGCTAAACAGCCCATCCCGAAATCTAAGTATCTTAATGAATATTTATTGAGGCTCATCTCATATTTTATTTAAAAGGAAAAGCCTAACGTGACTATGATTTTCTATTTATTGTGTCTCTAAAAATAAAGAAAAAGGGCCTAATTCGTTGACATTGTTCGCGAGACTTGGGCCGTCCAGTTGAGTATTGAGGCCCAGCCTGTGGTAGATGATCACTGAAGCAACGGTCTAAACCAAATGTCTATAGATATTAACACAAAGGGTTCAAATATCTTATCTGATGAATTCAAAGACTACTCAAATAAAGAGAAAGCTTAAGAACGTGTATCATGGTAAGACAATGAGTTCATTTTACCTTGAACCAATTGGTCAGGAATCCAAAACAAAATCTCTTTGTAGCAAATTAATTTCCCTGACCACGTTCGAATTGCTAGTTTCCAGTTATCAATTGCAAACAAATTTTATTTTGGACACACTAGTTAACTTGATTATTTAATTAATACTAACATAGATAAGCTAAGTCATTCTTCATTCCAAATCTGACTTCATAACAACGAAACAAATCATTGGTGACCTACTATGTTAACTAGTACCATATGAATTTATAAAGATACATGCTAAACTTAAAACCAGAAATGACATGAATATCACATACCAGTTCAAATCAGTTACATATCTGCACCATTTCATATTTAACTTTAGACAAAATGCTTAACTAACAAAGTATTAGTTACAATAAAACTACGGCATGGTCAATTACCAACTAAAGCAATCCAAACAGTCCAGAAGTGGTTCCAATTAACAATTCTTAATACTATTCAAATCAAACAAACTAAATATATATCACTATTCCTCAACTAAACAACTACAGCCATATATATCTAAATGAACACTTGATCACAAATCTGAATGTCAACTCATTTCAGTCCAATTTGTGATTACATCAGCTGTGAATTTGAGTGTGTACCTGAATTTGAAATTGAGAAGAAGGAGAGGTAAATTAGCAGCAGCAGATAGCAAATAACAGACCAAGAGATAACCAATCAGCAGCAAATGTACAGCCCAGAAATTGAATCACAGCCGAGAAAAATCACTCGAATACACCCAAATTTTACCGAGATTGAACTTAAAATGCCCTAGAACTTCACTGGAACAAAACTCAAACGAAATCCAAACTAAGTAACCCCAAATTCACACTAACAAGTCATTAAACACCTCCAAAAGCTTTTAGAACTTGAGCTTAGAGCAGGAATCAAGACAACCAAAGAGGAATTTGAAAATGACTAAAACAGGCAATGAAATAGTGAAATGTTTTTGGTTTTTCTGTTTTCTGATGTTTTTATATTTTTGTATATTTTAATTTCAAATGCAGATCTGAAATTTAGAGAGAGGGCTTTTAGTGGGAATCTTTGATGGTTGAATCTAACCCTTTATCCATGCCTTTGTGATGCCTTCTATAGGCAACAAATGAGGTGAGCAATCAGATTTTTGGTTTTCTTTTAGTCCCTCCTTACTTTCAGTTTTTACCCCTTATTTGTTGACTTATGACTCAAGTAAGTGTACTCATTTTTCGAAATTCTAACTTTACCCCCTATCTAGAAGGTTCTAGGAGTTTCAGGTATAATCTACAACACTTCCGCCCTGCCCTAAATACCCAAATACCCCTGGGATTGAGCTAGAACTACAATTAACACACAACCCTTTGACTAAACTAATAGTTAATTATCAACCAAGACAGCTATAACTACTGCACGTAAACAAATAAGACTTCTTAGCAATCAGAATGAACCAACCATTCTAAGATCATTCTATCAAATCAGTGAACATTCCATAAGAAAGCTAATCTAATGTTTAACTAATAACTAGAATTTAACCAATGAAACCAGCTACTGCAGAACACACTAACACAAGTAAAAAAAATATTCTTGTAATCATGAAACACAAACTTAATCATAACAGGATTATTATGAATGGATCCTAAGAGTTCAAACTAAAATGAATCAGAAAAACTGTTTACTATTTTACCCGACTAAACTAAGCTAAACAATTTAAGACACATGAATTAATACATACTTTACCCTAATTAGCATGGACGACTAAAGAAAAGAAAATGCACGAAACTTAAAAGAAGAGATGAAGGCAGAGATCAGCGTATGTACCTAAGTGAACACATGCATCAATCATGAAGACATAATTAAACAACAATTAGCAGAAACTTACTAAATAGAAGCAAATCCGGCCAACTCTCGAACTCACAGTATGACCATTTCCGGTGATGTTTGAGCCCTACTGATGACAAATTCCTTACGAGGGAAGCCCAGCGACCCTATGGTATCAATTTGAACATTTTTGGGGCGATATGGGTTTTGGCCGGAAAAATTTAAATGAAGATTCGAGCTAGTCCGGCAAGATTCGAGGGACGCGGTTAGGGGGTTGGGTAGAGGAGGCTTAGACGGTCTAGTAGTGTTAATTTGGGTCGATTTAGGATAAGTAACGTCTTGGCCGGAGAATTTAGATTTAAGATTCGAAGGCCTGGGATGGGATTTAAGAGAAATGGATTATGGATTCGGACAGATGAGGAAGAGGGGAATCAGGGGTGTAATTTTGGGAGTGAACGGCGATGGTGGTATTTGCCGGTGGCGGCGGCTCTGGCGGAGTTACAGAGATTGTACGAGGAAGAAAGGGGATGTCTTTTAGGTTTTTCGAATTTTCGGAAAATTTTATGTAAAATCTATATTAATTGAGGGCCGTTGCATTTGACGGTATGGACGGTCCTGATCCATTGACATCAAAACGACATCGTTTTGGGTGTCTCTGGACCGGATCAGGGACTGGGTTGGGGGTTGGTTTGGGCCAAAGGGTTGGGCGTGTATTTGGGCTCAGAATTACTTCAATGTAACAGCCTAATTTCCTTTTCCTTGTTATTTAATTTCTTTTATTTTCCCTCTCTAATTTATTTGTATATTTTACTCATTATCTCTTTTTATTTAATTTTTCTGATTTTATTATGCAAAATAAAAATTACCCAAATTAAATCTAAGATGATACTAATTAACTAGTTCCTATTTTAAGAGGGAACTAAATCAAAAATGTAAAAATATAAAATTTAAAATTGTAAAAGTCTATTTTTTTATTATTTTTCTCTTATTTTAGTAATGCTAATTAACTACTATTTTTGTATCTTTTTTCATGAATTATGGCAACTAAAAGTGCACAAAAATGCAAACAAGGCATAAAATCAAGCAATTAATTGCTAAAAATTCAAATAAGAGAGAAAACAATTCCAAGGAATTTATAGGAGCAATTTAAGCGTGGAAAAAATGGCGTGCTCACAGCTGCCCCTCTTTGCTCGAAGACACGAAGGATTTTCGAGCAAAGATTAATGAGCAACCATGAGATTTGTGCCTGCTTAGTACTCCATGAGAAGCATTTTGAAAACCGTCTGACCGAACCTTGCATCAAAGGTTGCCTACATATCCTTGGCTATAAAGGAATCAGGTCAGTGTAGTTCTGGAGTGTCGGTAGCTGGGACTACCAAGAGCTGTGATTTCACTGCTGTTGTTGCTGCTACTGCTTGCTGACCTCCTTATTACACCAAAAAGGAAAATCAAAGCTAAGCTAGCTATGCCTATAAACTATGAGTTACAAGATTCCTATCTATAATTCTCTTGAAACTTGATCTTGAGTCTTACCTGTTGTTGCTGTGGACTTCGATCTGAATCTTGATGCTCACAAGTTGTAGGGGTTTACTTCTTCATGCAGCATTGGGTCAAAACAAAATCAGCGGAGCTTGTGACTTCTATCAGATTTCGAGCAATCCGCATCCTTGTTTGCTTCGCATTTTGAATTCATTTCTTTTTTTGTTCTTTTCTTCTTTTCTTGATCATGGATTGGGACTTATTTCATTTATCATCTCACACCCTGTGTCTTGAGGTCAACCTGCCTAAGATACCAAAACAAACAAACGAACGAAATTTTCTGCCCTAGTTTTCACTAGGAAAATTTCGTGAGTTAGTTGTGACACATATCTAAGCAATTAAATAAAGATTATGTATCTTTGCGAATGGAAGGGGTAACAGCCTCTGACGCCCCACACCATTGCCACAGGAGGGGGCTTGCCCATCAGCCTACTTTGCCAAGAGGTGGCAGGAACGCAAGTCCTCAGTTTTTTGACCGGAATTTGGATAGAAAAAGCTCCGCAGTTTCTTGGCCGGGATTTGGATAGAAAAAGCTCCTCGGTTTTTTGGCCGGGAGATCCTCAGTTTTTGGCCGGGATTTGGATAGAAAAAGCTCCTCAGTTTTTTTGGCCGGGAGATCCCCGATTTTTTGGCCGGGATTTGGATAGAAAAAGCTCCTCGGTTTTTTAGCCGGGAGATCCTCATTTTTTTGGCCGGGATCTGGATAGAAAAAGCTTCGCGGTTTTTGGCCGGGAGATCCTCAGTTTTTTGGCCGGGATTTGGATAGAAAAAGTTCCGTAGTTTTTTGGCCGGGAGATCCTCAGTTTTTTGGCTGGGATTTGGATAGAAAAAGCTCCGCTGTTTTTTGGCCGGGAGATCCTCGGTTTTTTGGAAAGAAAAAGCTCTTCGATTTTTTGGCTGGGAGATCCTCGATTTTTTGGAAAGAAAAAGCTCCTCGGATTTTTGGCCGGGAGATCCTCAATTTTTTGGCCGGGATTTGGAAAGAAAAAGCTCCTCGGTTTTTTGGCCGGGATCTGGAAAGAAAAAGCTCCTCGATTTTTTGGCCGGGATTTGGAAAGAAAAGGCTCCTCGATTTTTTGGTCGGGAGATCCTCGGTTTTTTGGCCGGGATTTGGAAAGAAAAAGCTCCTCGGTTTTTGGCCGGGAGATCCTCAGTTTTTTGGCCGGGATTTGGAAAGAAAAAGCTCATATGCTACTATGATTTATTTTTCTTTTGGGGTTTTCATTTTCATTTCTTTTCTTCTTCTTCTTTTCTTCTTCTTTTCTTCTTCCTTTTATTTTCCTTTTTATTTAGCAAAACGCATGACAGAGTTTTGGGAAAACTTCCTTTTTGGTCGTTTTCTTGCTGCAAAGTTGTTTCAGCGCTTGCGCATTTCATTTCTTATTGCATTGCACCTGCTTCTTGTACGATTGCTCTGAATAAGACCTGTTTTCAACAAAGAACAATTAGTTAGTTTGAAACGGTGGTTGGTTCTGTGGCCTTGATCATCTAATTGCTTGATCCCGGCCCCTTTTCTGTTGAGAATTTTGCTGCTTGTTGGCCTTGAGGACGAATCTCTTTTAAACCGACAGGTTTCAAGTTTTAGGACTTCAAGATGACTCGCCCGTGTGAGCTCTAGCCTTTTCACTTTATTCTGCCCTTAGTACCTTTGCCTTTGACTTTCTTTCCTTTCAAATGTCTTTACTTTGAAAGCATCAACCACCCTGGTCAATCAGGATTGGACTGACGCACTCGCTGAGGTTGGGCATTTTCTTCGGCTCTGACCAGGCGGAGCCCTGTGAAATCGGTCCTGCCACCTTTTCTTTGCAGTAATTCCGGAATCAGAATTAAACCGAAAGGGATTCAAAGAAGAAATGTACAAAAGGCAACCAAATGAGTTTAAAGAGAAGCGTCCCTTTCGGGGGGAAAAGAAGGACTTATCTGGGCTGTGCATGTTGGCTTCAAATGAACATGACATGCTTCTTGGACTGGATGTCCAACCCACATAAACTTTCCAGCTTCTCGTGAACCCATTGATCCGCATTTCAAAACCAGGAAAACTTGCGAGGACTCTTTTAGTGATGAGATGTCTTCTTTTCGATCGACAGCGCCCTTTGCGGGTTTTCGCCAATCGACCTCTCTCATTTCTCTTCTCACCGTTGCCCGATAGTGCTCTTTGCGAGTTTTCACTAAGCAGACTCTCTCATTTTCAGTTTCTCTACTCACTATCTCCTTATGATGCCCGAAGGTTTTCACCGATAAGACTCTCTCATTTTATTTCTCTCAATTTGCGTTGTGTCAGATTCCAACAATGACGTTTTCCACTTCCCTGCCTTTGCCAATTGATCGGAAGGACTTGGACGAGGTCTTTGGAGTAAGAATGATTTTGGGCGGAACTACAACTTTGGAACCACTTCGGCGGATTCATAGCCGAACCATCATATCATCTGCCCCAGTTTTGATTTTCAGGGGAATTTGAATTTTTATCTTGGTGTGACTGAACACTAGAGAGAGGCTGCCTACGTATCCTTTCGGAATCAAGTCAGACGTAGTTCAAGTAAATTATTTGTTTTTTTTTTTTTTTTACTTTTCTTCTTTTTCCAATAATATTTTCGGGTTCCAAAGAGGGTAGCCAAGGAAATGTAACCAGCTCGAGGTGTTTGCCAATGTTTAGTAGTGTTTGGGTAGCGGGAACAAAAGCCTTCGTCATCTCAATTGCGCAAAGACGTCACCTGAAGCAAGCTTAGGTTGTACATTTTTACTGCATCCGCATTCACAGCTGCTTCGGGATCGTTTCCTTCAATGTCACCCAAGTATAATGCTCCTCTGGGCAGTATTTTTCTAATGATATATGGACCATTCCAGTTAGGAGCAAACTTTCCTTTTGCTTCCTGATGATGAGGAAGAATTCGCCTCAATACCAACTGTCACACCTCTTTTTTACGCACACCTACCCCGAAGGATGATGTGTAAGGGAGTTTTTTCCAATTTAAAGTGACATTATTCGAAATGGGATTATTTATTTATTTCAGAGCCGCCACTTGGGAAAGGTTTGGCTTTTGGTGTCCCAAGTCACCGGTTTATCTTGAATCCCAAATCGAGGAAATTTTCGACTTTCCAAATGAAGTCTGCGAACCAGAAATTCTAAGTAAGGATATTTGTTGACCCGAGGGAAGGTGTTAGGCACCCCCGAATCCCGTGGTTCTAGCACGGTCGCTTAACTGTCATATTCGGCTTATTTATCTGATTTTTAAACATGCTCAAACCTATGTGCAAATTTTAACCTTTAACCTCTTTTAATATTATCGTTATTTTAAAGAGAATTGCAACGTCGTCAAAACACATCTCGAACCACGTCACATCAATGTACCCGTGGTTATTGACGTATTTTGACTCCGTTGAGATTTGGATTTGGGTCACATAAATGTGTACCCGAGTTTAGGGAGGTAAATTATTAAAAGCGCGCCTAAGGCGACTAGTGTATTATTATTTTTGCGGAGGGCTGTGAAATTCGCTAAACGGTACGCCCCGAATTCTAAGGATTAAAATTAATTAAGTGAGGGCCATGTGAAGTATGGAAAGTTCTTTGTGGAAGAAATGAGGTAAATTAACTATAGAAAGGTGGGCTAGTTTATAGTCTTATTGACGTTTGGGCCCTAATAAAAATTCAATAATACAGGCCCAAGCTTTAACAATTTTGCAATCCAAAATATCATGTGCACTCCTTATCTATTTGGGGCCCAAGTGCTGTCATGCCCCTCAAATTTCCACCAACCAGAATGACAACAAACAAACAAACACTAAATTGCTTAAATCAAAATGAAACCATCATGATGACAATTAAAATAAAGGCAGAAACAAGAAATGCTTTCTACGTGAACAAACAAATAAGGCAAAATAAACATGACACTAAAATAGAAACAGGGATCAAGTATTCATAAGCAATGTACTGTAATCATACGCAAATCAGAAAGGAAAAAAAAACAAAAATCTAGCTGAACAGAAACAATATACAGCTCCGAGACAGGAGAAAATGCAAAATGAACAGATTCACAAAAAAATGATTGAAGATTTAAATCTATTTGTTTCTACTTCAACCCATATTTCTCGACATCTGCAAGTTAAGCAGTAGAATTATACCACTTCACAATATCAACAGGGTCTAAACAGTAATGCCTCATCCAAATGAATTACTCAAAACTTTCAAATCATTGTGTCAAGCCTTGTCATGAATTTACCACATCAGCTACTTCAACTACATGTCATAATCAAGCAATATGGATTATAAAAACAAAGATAAAAATAGCATTCCATTGTACTACACAGTAGAACGGATAACTCCATTAACAACAAAATCATTTTTCAAAATAGGCATGATTTACTAATCCGCTCCAAGTTACAAGATCAAGGGTTGAGGAATACCTTGACATGAACAAATCGAATGAAGAACAGATCAGCGAAGCAAGAACAACAGATTCAGCCAAAAATCAACAACTCCAACTCCCGAGAATCCTAGAGCTTGTTTTTATTCGAGCTACTTTCTAGATCCCTATCCGAATGCAAAAAATGAACAGTAGGAACGACTTCAAAATTTGTTTTAGTTCACATTTCTGTTCCCTTTTTCTTTTGAAGCTTTTCTGATTTTTAAGCCCTGAGATTTTGAGTTATAAATTTCAGCTGGTTCTCAAGGCTTGTGTGAGTGTATGATATGGTGTTAGTTGCTGCTGATCCCCCTCCCTTAGGTGATGGTGAGTGAGTATTTTATGTAGAGAGAATGATGAAGAGTGGGTGAAGAAATAATTTTAGGGAGAGTGGGGAACATGAGTGGGGAAAGTGGAGAAAGTGGGTAAAGTGGGGAAAGTAGAGAAAGTGGGGGGAGTGGGAAATTAGTGTAAAAAGTGGGAGTAAATTCAAATATGGTAAAAAATTAGGTGTTAACACCAACTGCCCTACTTCGAATTTCCTGGGCTGTACTTTCTTGTTATAGGCGTGGGCCATTCTTTGTTGGTACAACTGCCTGCGACAAACGGCGGCCATCTGTTTCTCATCAATCAAAGTCAACTGTTCCAATTGAGTTTTAACCCATTCACTATCTTCGATCTCTACTTCAACAATTGTCCGGAGCGAAGGAATTTCCACCTCTGCCGGTATCACAGCCTCGGTTCCATAAACCAACAAATACGGGGTTGCTCCTACCGATGTGCGCACTGTGGTGCGATTTCCCAGTAAGGCAAAATGTAACTATTCGTGCCACTG
The DNA here is from genome assembly GCA_026770625.1 of Nicotiana glauca. Lineage (NCBI taxonomy): Eukaryota > Viridiplantae > Streptophyta > Magnoliopsida > Solanales > Solanaceae > Nicotiana > Nicotiana glauca. The sequence goes on from MU741739.1 coordinate 98,396, forward strand.
TCTGGAGCTTTGAATCGTCTTTCTCAAAATTTTCTTGATGTTTTTGTTTGCCGCTTCAATGGCACCGTTGGCTTTGGGCCAGTAAGGAGTGGAGTTCCTATGCGTTATTTTGAATTGTTCGCATACTTCTTCCATCAAACAACTATTCAGATTTGCAGCATTATCTGTGATGATGGTTGCAGGAATACCCAAACGACAGATAAGGTTCGAGTGTACAAAGTCCACTACAGCTTTCTTGGTGACTGTTTTGAGACTGGCAGCCTTGACCCACTTCGTGAAGTAATCAATAGCAACCAATATGAACCTATACCCATTTGAAGTTTTCGGCTCAATTGGACCAATAACGTCCATGCCCCAGGCGAAAAAAGGCCAAGGTGCTGACATGGGATGTAATTCTGTTGGAGGTGCATGAATCAGATCACCGTGTACCTGACACTGATGACATTTTCGGACAAAACTGAAGCAGTCTTTCTCCATAGTTATCCAATAATACCCGGCTCGAAGGATTTTCTTTGCCAAAACATACCCGTTCATATGCGGTACGCAGGAGCGTGCACTTCATGCATGATTCTCCCAGCTTCCTCGGCATCAACACATCTTAACAAATTGAGATCCGGGGTTCTTTTATACAAGACTTCACCACTCAAAAAGAAACCACTCGCATGCCGCCTAATGGTTCTCTTTTGATCTCCGGTAGCATTTTCGGGGTATTCTTACGTTTTCAAAAACATTTTAATATCATGGTACCATGGCTGGATATTTGGTCCTGCTTCGACTGTATTACAGTAACCATGCCTTTCCCTGATTTGGATTTCCAAGGGATCGATGTGGGCATTTTTTGGATAAGGCAACATCGAGGCTAAAGTAGCAAGTGCATCAGCTAGCTCATTGTGGCACCGAGGGATGTACCTGAATTCTATCGATTTGAATCGTTTGCCGAGATCTTCCACATGCTGCCGATAAGGAATAAGCTTGACATCTCGAGTTTCCCACTCTCCCTAGGCTTGTCGGATAATCAAATCTGCATCCCCCATGATCAATAAATCTTCAACATCTTGGTCAATCGCCATATTCATGCCCATGATGCAGGCTTAATATTCAGCAGTATTGTTCGTGTAGAAGAACCGGAGCCTAGCTGTAGCCGGATAATGCTGACCAGTAGATGAGATCAAGGTTGCCCCAATTCCTACACCTTTGGTGTTCACTGCCTCATCGAAGAACATTTTCCAAGCATGAGTGTCCTCGGGGACTACTTCTATTGTGTTTACCTCTTCATCTGGAAAGTATGTGCTCAACGGTTGGTATTCTTCATCAACCGTGTTTTCTGCCAAATGATCTGCCAACGCCTGGGCTTTCATTGCCGTGCGAGTGACGTAGACTATGTCAAATTCAGTGAGCAAGATTTTCCATTTTGGTAGTCTTCCAGTGGGAATCGGTTTCTAGAATATGTACTTCAAAGGATCCAACCTGGTTATGATATAAGTAGTATGGGCTTGAAGATAATGTCTCAACTTTTGAGCAACCCACGTCAAGGCACAACACGTTCTCTCAAACAAAGTATATTTGGCCTCATAGCTAGTGAACTTCTTACTCAGATAGTAAATCGCCTGCTCTTTCTTGCCGGTTATATCATGTTGCCCGAGGACACAACCAAAAGAATTTTCCAACACTGTCAGATACAAGAAGAGAGGTCGCCTAGACTCTGGTGGGACCAAAACTGGAGGGTTTGACAGATATTCCTCAATTTTGTCGAAGGCCTCTTGACATTCAGATGTCCATTTGATTGCTGCATCTTTCTTCAATAGCTTGAATATGGGCTCACATGTGGTAGTCAGTTGAGTATGAACCGATTGATATAATTTAACCTGCCCAATAAAATCATCACGTCTTTCTTAGTTCTCGGAGGAGGTAGATCTCGGATAGCCTTTATCTTTGTTGGATCTAACTCGATACCTCTTCTGCTGACTATGAAGCCCAGAAGTTTGCCTGATGGGACTCCGAAGGCACATTTAGCCGGATTTAGCTTCAAATCATACTTGTGCAACCTTTCGAAAAATTTCCTCAAGTCTCGAACATGATCATCCTGAGTTCTGGACTTGATAATCACGTCGTCCACATACACCTCTATCTCTTGATGCATCATATCATGGAAAATGGCAGTCATAGCTCTTATATAAGTTGCCCCGGCATTCTTCAACCCAAATGGCACGACCCGATAACAATAAGTGCCCCAGGGTGTAGTTAAAGCTATTTTCTCGGCATCTTCTTCATCCATCAACACCTGGTGATATCCTTCGTAACAATCCACAAAGGACTGTATCTCGTGTTTGGCGCAGTTATCAACAAGGATGTGGATGTTGGGCAAAGGAAAATTGTCTTTAGGACTTGCCCTGTTCAAATCTCGGTAGTCCACACACACCTGGGTTTTCCCATCTTTCTTCGGCACGGGAACTACGTTGGCCAACCATGTAGTATATCGGACCACCCAGATTACCCCTTCTTTTAACTATTTTGTAATTTCTTCTTTGATCTTATCACTGATATCAGTCTTAAACTTTCTCTGCTTCTGCTGAACTGGAGGACACTCAGGGTAAATTGGCAACTTGTGCACCACTAGATCAACACTCAACCCTGGCATATCATCGTACGACCAAGCAAAAACGTCTTTAAACTCAATTAAGAGTTGGATTATTGCATCTCGAGTTTTCTCATCTGTGTGAATGCTTATTTTGGTTTCCCGAATTTTTTCAGAAGTTCCCAAATTAACCGGTTCTGTATCATTCAAGTTTGGCTTAGGTTTGTTCTCAAATTGTTCCAGTTCTCGATTTATTTCCCTAAAAGCCTCTTCTTCATCATATTCTAATTCTTGATTTATTGTTTCACAGTTAGACAACGTGTTTGGATCTAGGCGTGAAGTCCGCAAGCATGTCATGTTATTTAAAGTCGTATTATTATAACTGAAAAGAAAAAATGAAAAGGGAAAATAACAAGAATCAGAAAGAATAAAGAGAAAAATGGATGATGAAATATTGATTTCATTTCTTGGAGTTTGGGAAGATAACAGGGTTTACATTCATGAATTTAAAAACAAGAAACTAAAAGAAAACATCTGAGTTACACCCTGAAACAACTCGAGATGTAGAAAACATGACAGTGCTAATATACCGGGGCTCCCGCCTGATCGGGAATGGCGTGGCCTTCCAATTTTGGAGTTTAGCGTCTGGTCCCATGTAGAGCACCTTAGCGGTGCTAGTCCCTTCCCCTGGCTGAACCATATTCGTTTCATAAAGCATTTGCCTCATAGCTCCACAGATATCTTCTATTTAATCAGCCGTGAACACCTCATCATCTTCTTCTTTGCCATACTTAGGCTTGACAAAGGTCTCATACAGATGTGGCAATGGTTGCGGCAGAACCCATCCTTATTTCTTTCTTTCATCGACCCATTTCTCATCATCTGGGGTAGGGTGGAAACCTATCCCAAAATACTTTTTTGCTGCGGGTAGCATTACCGGTTTGGATATTCCTTGCAAAGCTTTTCCCAACCCTTTTCCTGTTTTGAAACCATGTCTAATCATTTCTTTGGCTACCATGATCGAAGCACTAGATAAGAAAGGCTAGGGGCATGGATGTCCTTCCTCATACTGATCAGTTACCACAATTTCAAAGGCTTGATAGACAATATGCTCACTTCCCTCCCTCGCCTCCAGGCATGGGATAGATGGGTCACGATATATGGACTGCTCACCTTCCCCGTGAACCATGATCTCCTGATCTTCATGCTCAAATTTCACCATCTGGTGGAGGGTAGAGGGCACAACTCCTGCAGCATGGATCCAAGGCCTTCTCAGAAGAAAATTGTAAGATGTATCCATGTCTAACACCTGGAAAGTCACCTCGAAATCCACCGGGCCTATGGTCAGTATCAAATCAATTTCACCGATGGTATCTCTTTTAACACCCGCAAACATTATTTGGATGAATCCTTCCCGTCCCTATGTCCATTCCTTGCAAAGTGGAGAGTGGCCAGATGTCAACCCCCGAGCCTCCGTCCACTATGACCCGTTTAATGTAGTAACCTTCACATTTGACGGTCAAGTGCAAGGCTTTATTGTGGGCAGCTCCTTCTGGAGGCAAATCACTTTTACTAAAGGAGAGTTGGTTGACAGTGAAGAATCTTTCTGCCATCCTTTCAAGTTGTTCAACTGAAGTCTCGATTGGCACATATGCTTCGTTCAGAGTTTTCATAAGGATCTTCTAATGTTCGGCAGATTTGGTCACTAGTGAAACAATGACACTTGCTCAGGACACTTCCTCAATTGGTCTACCATTTCATAATCTAGCATTTTCATTTTCTGAAAGAAGGCCTCTACTTCCTCAGCGCTCACCGGCTTCTTAACTGGGAAATGCTTTCGTGTGGCGCTATTTACCTCTTGTATATTTGAATATTTTTCGACAGGGATTGTTCCTGGAAGTTCTCCCAAAATTTCTTTGCCTTTGTATATGACCACTGTTTGTTGGTAGTTCCACGGCACTGCAGAGGGGTCGGTCATTGGCTTCTATGGTGCGCGTCAAATAACCACTGGCTCGTTCGGCCGAGATGGCTTAATTGTCCCCCGTACCACATAGGCCCATTTTGGCACATACATCTGTGTCCCCTTCTTTATTTCAAACTTCCTTGGAGTGCTCACAACTAGTGGTTTCTCTTGGCGACTTTGAGGAACATACAGAACCTCGTGTTTAGGGGGTACGGGCTCTGCTTTTGTCTCAGTTTTCCTTTCAGGCTCAATTTTGACAGCTTTATTCTTCTTCTCCCCTTTTCCTGCTTCGGGGCTGCCCTGGGCTTTCTTTCGGCATCGGCAATAGCAATTATGGCTTTTAGGGCCGGATTAAATTCCTGGTCTTCACATATCATACCGATTACCGGCCCGTTGTTGTGGGCGGGCAAAGGGTTATTGGTGACATTCGGGGCCTCTTCATCCCTCAACATTATTTTCCCTTGTTCGATCAAATCCTCGACAGTTTTTTTTAATGTCCAACAGTTGTCAGTACTGTGCCCTTCAGCTCCTGAATGATAGGCACAATGGACACCCCGTTGATAGGTTGGAGATTCCGGGTTTGGCCTGTTTTGGGGGATAGGCTGTAGTAGGTTCATATGGACGAGCTTCGAGAACAAACTGGAGTAGGGTTCCCCAATTGGTGTAAAATTTGGTCGTCTAGGCGGTTCCCGAGGACGGAAATTATTTTATGGTGGTCGGGGATTATATTGGTTTTGGTAAGGAGGCTGGTTTCTTTGGAATGGGGGTGGGTTTCGATTAGCCTGTGGTTGTGGTCGACCGAAAGGTTGAGCATTCATTACTGCGTAAGGTGGAGGAGCATAAGTCATGTCTGTGTGAGGGTAGTAGTGCTGAGGGGCTCTTTTAGAGAACATCGGTCTAGGAGCCCGGTGCTTTCTTCCTCCCGACGCTACCATCACTGTGTCTTATTTCTTCTTGCCTTTTGCCATTCCTCCAGACCCACCTTGGATGGCTTGGGAGGTTGCTCTTATGGCTGACTGGCTCACGATTCTGTCCGTTTTCACCCATTTTCCACCATTTCTCCGATTTTTATGGCCTTTGCGAAAGTCTTACCCATGTCGGACATCATATTTTGAAAATAATCTGCTTCCCGGGCCTACAGGAAAACAGTGACCATCTCCACCTCATCCATTGGAGGCTTCACCCTTGACGCCTGTTCGCGCCACTTAATTGCATACCCGCAAAAAGTTTTTGAAGGCTTTTTCTTTGGATTTTCCAGGGAGTTTCTATCTGGCGCAATGTCTATATTGTACTGAAATTGTCGAACAAAGTCTCGGGCCAGATCATCCCATATGTGCCAACACGAGACATCCTGATCCATATACCACTCTGAAGCGATACCAATCAAGTTTTCCCCGAAATATGCCATCAACAGTTCTTCTTTGCCACCGGTACCCCGTAACTGATTACAATACTTCTTCAGGTGGGCAATGGGGTCACCGTGCCCGTCGTACTTTTCAAATTTCGGCGTTTTGAACCCTGACAGCAAGTTTACATGTGGGAACATACATAGGTCTGTATAGGAGACGCTCTTCTTTCCGCTCAAGCCTTGCATGTTTTTTAAGCTTTGCTCGAGGCTTCTCATTCTCTTTGCCATCTCATCCTACTCTAGGGCCTTAGGGGTCTTGTCCTGCCCTGGCGTAAGCTCATATGGTGGCTGAGAGTATGTGTATTGACGATAATGAGGAGGGTCAGCCTGAAAGATGGGATTTTGGAATGTGAAGACTGAGGGGTCAAAAGCATGCTTCGGTAGTGATGGTTGGGTTGTTGCAGAGGATGGTGGAGCTGTGAAGATGTTGGGAGCAATTCCAGATGAGAACACTTGGGGGTAAGCCTCAGAGGGTGTTCCAAAGAAGTTTGCAGTCATAGTGGGTCGCCCCAGAGGAATATTTGGGCGGCTGATAGGGACAGTGGTAACCCCTCCAGATCTAGGGAATTAACTCTGGGAATCTGGGGATAGTTCCTGGAGGTTCCTTTCAATTATTCCAAGCATCCCACATTTCCATCAATCGCAGGCGCAACATCCGATTTTCTTCAGCTGTAAGGGGTTCAGAGGCTGGGACCCTAGAGATTGGGCTGTCTTCGGGTATGGGGATTGCAGTCAGAGTCATTTCAGATGACATTTCTGTATTTCCTGGTGATGTATCGATGCGAGGCCATCTTACCACAAACCAACCACTTTTTCTAAAAAGCTCAGCTGAAGTGACAGCAACAACGGTTAGTATGAAACAAATAACAGATAGGTAACCACACATTGGAGTGTGATGCACCTACACAATTAAATGAATATCTATGTGTTTGCTTCGGTTGCATGCGTCATCCCGGCTTTTCCTCTTATTCTTTTTCTCTTTTCTTTCTCTTTTTGTTTTGTTTTCTCTCATTTTCTTTTCCTTCTTTTCGATTTCTGCTTTTTCTTTTCTTTGGACATGGTTTTTTCTTGATACCTTATTTTCTTCCTTTGTGTCTCTTTTTCTGGTTTTCCTCTTATTTATTTCCATTGTTACGGTCGAATCATATGTAGATTGCCTACGTATCATGACCCCGCATGAATCAGACCAAGCGTAGTTCAAAAAAAGTAAATGCAAAAATAGAAGCAACAATGTTTTTTTTTTGGAACTTTCAATTTACTGAAGGCAAATACTTTGATTACAAGGACTCAAGACTGACGCGTTAAGACAACTAATAGACTTTTAATAACAAGAAGAGCTACAAACTCCACCGTCAACTATGCTACTTCAAAATGAAAATACAAACTAACTCGAAAAGAAAATACAGACTCAGACAACTGACAGACTCTAGTGAAAGGAAACACAGACTCAAATGAAAATCATGAATACATTAAAGCCCCTGGTGCCCGCGGGACATCGTTCAGTCTCGCCGCGGGCCTATATGCTAGTTCCCCTTGAAGTCTGTCCAGGTCCCTCATTATCTGCTTCACAAATATCATCACCGATGCAAAGAAGGTGGCGCGAGTCATGTTTTCGCACATTTGGCATTTCCTGGTAATATAGTGAGCAATATCCAGGATTCTCTCTCTGATGATGCCCTTTTATTGAAGCAACCGCCCTATATGTTGGGACCTGGCCTCCAAAGTCTGTTGATTTTGTTCCTGGAGTTGTTGCAAGTCCATTTCTAGTTGTGCCAATGCCGTGTAGTAATGCTCTCTTTCAACCTTGAATTCCCTTGCCTGTTTGATCATTTTATTCTTTGTGGCGATGACCTTTGCCTTAATCCTGTGACCTCATTATCGTATTCTTCTTTCAACTGTTTAACCATGTAAGCTCGCTCTTCTGCGTTTCTAGCCAATTGTTTTCGAACCCCGGCTAATTCTCTCTCCGCTTTGTTGAGGTCAAAACTGTAGTCATTCACTTTTTGCCTTAGGTTTTCTATAAGCTTTGCATCTTTGGCACTCCTAACAGGATTTTCAGCCGCTATTTTCATCTTTTGGATTTGGGCTCGTAAGGCTTCATTCTCTTTGGCCAATTTATTTTTCTCGCTCTCGTCCGCCGCAGCTTGCACGCTATTTTCGAACTTAAGGTCTTGGACCCGCTTTTCTAATTCTCCTATTTTGGCTCTGCATTCATTTTCTTTGGCTAACCAAGCCCACTGTTCTTGCGACGATTCAGCAAACACCTGGAGGTGAGGCCTTTTGGCTGGCCACCCAAAAGCAACTACTCTTCTATACCAAGCGTGATAATCAGGTGACACTTCTCCTTTAGCTCGATCTCGGACACAGGTATTCGCCGCCAAGTATTCACGTTCGCTCCAGACCTGGCGAACCTTTGCTTCAGGAAATTGGCCATCGGGACCAATCTCGACCACTTGCATACTAAGGTCGTCATCCTTCGGAACTATCTGGCATATCCCGAGTTGGCTCAAAACCCGGTACGGGGCGTAAGGCGGAATGCTTCTGAGACCCATCAAGAGGAAATGTGGCCTTTGTGAGTACGTGATTTTTGCCCTACATATGAGTTATTCCCATAAAATTCAAACAAAAGATTTTTCCTTATTTTACAATTTTTGTGAATTTCGTGTTAATTGTTTTCATGTTATTTGTGCATGTTAAGTCATATAAAAATACAAAATATGTTGCATTAGCATTTAGAATTTAATTTTAGGATTAATTAGCATTTTAGTTGTTTTACAAAAATGGGAAAATCACAAAAAATAGTTTAGTTGTTAATTGATTTTTATTTTTAAGAGTTAAATAGTTTAAATTCGAATTATGTTAGGTCTTGGTTCTACATCTTTATACAAAATTTGTAAAAATACAAAAAATAATAATAATGAAAAAAAAATACAAAAATACAAAAAAAAAGAAGTAAAAAATAAAACACAAAATCAAAATAAATAAAAGAAATAAAAATAAAAGCAAGGCAAATAAAAATTAGAAAAAACAAACAAAACAAAGAAGGCTGATTTGGACCATTTGTAACTAATCCCTCAGCCCACAACTTCACAAAAACACCGGACCAAATCAAACCCCAATTCAATATCACCCGTCCAGGCCCAAAAATCTCCAACCCGGTCCGGTCTCTAGAAGGGCTAAACGACGTCGTTTTGCGTCGTTAATCTTAACCCTTGATTTCTCCAAATCCTACGGCCTAGCTTTAATCTTACACAATTAATAACTATGTCCAAACTTATACAAAAAACCTAAAAAAACACTCTGATCTCTCACCATCCCTGACCACCACCGCCGCCGCCTATCTCCACCACCTCTTCGCTGGCCACCGCTAGCCGGAAAATGCCGCCGGCGGCGGCGTAACCCTAATCCACCCCAAACTTACATCAAAATGTTCCTCCTTTCCTCCTCTATTCAAACCATCAACCATCTTTCCTCGAATCACATTACAACCCTCCAAATCCTCAAACCCTAGAGACCGCCACCCATTTTTCCGGTGACGGCGTCGTCATTAATCAACTTCAAACGGACCCCCTTGAATCTCTTTATTTCTCCCATCTTAAAAATCCAGTCTATCTCCCTTAAATCCTTGCTGAAATTCGCGAAGGACAGATTTAGGGTTCAAGCCCTCGAAGCCAAAATTAAACCGGACATACAGGCATCAAGTTTCGTTTCTTGAAGGAAAGTGAATCCGAGTTTGAAGGTCCAGATTCGAGTCCAGGTGGTGAGTCTTTCTTGAGCTGATTTTCTGTTCTTTGCTGGACAAATTGACAATTTTTATCCTTCGCTTCCCATTCCACTTAGGGTTAGTCGAAATTAATAATTGTCATATCCTGAGTGTTGTTTTCGTTTCTTTTATCATGAATATTGTGTGGTAATTATCAATCATTAGTAAATTGTTATTGTAAAATGTTTGAAGTATGCTGGTAATATAAGCCTGTGTTAGCGATTTTAACAGATGATTTAGTTTGTTAAGTACAATTCTAATTCAATTCCTAAATAACTGGTTAGGGGGATCTTATGTGTGTTTTGTTTTTTAGAGTTTTGTTCGAATCCAGTTCAAAAGGCTTCATTAATAGTTGAAATAGTTAGTGATAATTAGTATTAATTAGGGATGGTTATACTGATAATGGTTTGGGTAAATTGGAACCCAAAATCATAGGGGTCAAGTTTGGGATTTGGTTGGTAATTCTAAGTGTAAAGTGCGGGCACTTTTGGAATATCATAAGTCTGGTAGTAATATTAGGGAATCTCAGGGGTAGTTGGGCATAGAAAAAGGGTAGTTTAATCAAAATTGGTAATTTTAGAATGCAAGTGAGGGTATAATAGGTATTTCAAAGGGATAGGAACATGGTAGATGCAACTAGAACCTTCTAGATTGGGGCATTAGTATAGTTTTAAATAAATAGATTTATTAACTTGTAAGACAAGTCATAAATAAGAGGTAAAAACAGAAATAACATAGGGACTAATGGGTAAAATAAAAATATGAAATTCCCTCCCAATTGTGTCTATAAATAGGTAGCCCTTCTACTTGTTTAACAAGTTTTTGAACACCAGAAAATCCCCCAAAAAATATCTACCCAGTTCCAGATCTGGAATTAAAAGAATTTCAGATCCAATTTCCTTTTCTATATTTGAATTCCTTCCAAAAATCCAAAAAACATAGAAAACTTAATAAAAATCCGAAAAAAAAGTTGTTGATCCCTGGAAATCCTTACTTCATTTTCAAGCCTAGTTGAATTCGAAGAAGTTTGGATCTCCACAATAGCAGAAATCTGTTAAAATATCAACAATAATACTGTTTCATCCAAATTTCTGAGATCATTCCAAATCCTAGTTGTTAATTCGTCTCTATTAGTTCATTTCCGAGTAATTTGAAGATATTATAGTACTCTGCTCGATTTCAAACAATTTTGGAAGTCAATTTCGATGAATCTGATCATCAATGGCTGGTTATATGTGCTGTGATCAAATCTGCTTGCTGACTTCCTTTCACTTCATTCATTTGGCTTAATTTCAGGTACATTCTCTGAGATCATTACCGTGTAAATTTTCAGTCAAAAATGTGATATGAAATCGAAGCCTGATCTGCTATAGATTCTGTTATTTCTCTGTATTTCACTTTTTCTTATGTAATTAACCTAGACTGGACAGTTGAAATTATTTGGAACTTTTAATGTTAGTTTTGATATAGCACAGCTTGTTTTTTTATGTCTCCGTCTGATTTTTGAGGAACTATTATGCACCTGCAATTATGAGAATGGCAAAGAAATTGCTTAGTTGTGGCTTCATAGATTAGTTTATGTATCACACTGTCTGTGTAGAGTTTTAGTTATAAAGAAATGGTAATGATCGAAGGTCAAATCTGTTTTGCTTCCCTTTTCAAAAAGTAGTAAGCTAAAGGATGAACTGATAGTCGAATTTGAAATTGGAAGTTTTTTTACCAATGATTATCCTACTTTATGAGTTTAATTACTTGAACTTTTTTCGGTGGTTTAATTGTTTGAAATCAGAGGTTTTTCCGCAATATTAAGAATGACTTGTTTTTCGTTGTTCTGGATTCGAACCTGGGCTGAATGCTTTTCGTTTTTTTTGAATTCAACATCTGTTTCGATATTTTAATAGTAACGCCTGGGTAATAAATAATCCCGACATACTTGGGCTAACAATTCAGGCCCAAATGCCTTGTTGAAATTTGAGTAAAAGGCAAGGTCCAAATATAATAGCACTTAAAAAAAATAAATAATTAGGATCATGGAAAATTAATCTATAAATATAAAATTGAGTCTTGAGTTAGGTAGCGGGTTCAAGCTAAAAGGTTTTATCCTTTTGTTTGAATTCGAACTTGAATTCGAGATTCGAATTTATATTCGTGAATTAATCAACCATTAGAGACAAATAAATAGAGAATTTTAGATTGTTAGTTTGGCCTTTTAAAAATAAAAGAGATGAGCCTCGCCCAAATAAATACAAAGGCGGGGCCCTCAACAATTGCTATATAAAAATACTTAGAAATTAGGAGGCCCGTTTAGCGAATTTCACGGTCTTTCCCAAAGATAATAAACGCGTAGTTGCTTTAGGCGCGTATGATAATAATATTACCTTCCTAAATACGGGTGCACATTTATGTGACCCAAATCTAAGTCTCAACGAAGTCAAAATGTGTCAAAAACCACGGACGTACTGGTACGGCGTGGTTCGAGATATATTTTCACGACGTTGCAATTCTTCTAAATATAAATATATAAAAGCGGATTACTAATAAAAGGCACATAGGATAGAACATGTATTGAAATCAGATAAAATCAAAT
>MU741740.1:7184-27177 GCA_026770625.1 Nicotiana glauca
CTTTCCCTTGCTGGGATTTTTTTCAAATATTTGCTTATTTTTATGTCCCTTAATTGTGACTGTTATTTGGGGAACCAGACTGTTAAATGGTATTGAGGAGCGGGTTGCGCTCCGCAACAATGACATTGAGGAGCGGGTTGCGCGCCGCAACAATGATATTGAGGATCGGGTATCGCGCTGCAACATTGATAAATGATAAATAACATGGGTCGGGTTGCACGCCGCAATAGTGGTATTTGTGGATCGGGTTGCTCTCCGCAACAATGGTAATTATGGAGCGGGTTGCACGCCGCAACAGTTATTGATACCATGTGTTTGTATTGAGTGTTGATTCCTTGTTCATTGTGAATCTAAGCTACTTTAATTTTGTTTCCTGGTATTGCTGTTAATATTGTATCTCCCCATAACATGTTTACCCTCCCATGTTGTTAATTGCCTTGTATTTGATATGCCGCTGTATATTTATAACTTCACAGGTTTATGTGGTGTCCAGTCTAGCCTCGTCACTACTTCGTCGGGGTTAGGCTAGACACTTACCAGCACATGGGGTCGGTTGTGCTGATGCTACACTTCTGTGCATTTTTGCACAGGTCCAGGTTTTGAGGAGCAGCAACAGCATTAGGGTGGGAGCAGGTTTTCATTTTCACAAGACTGAGGTAGCCTTGCAGGCGTCCGCAGGCCCGACGTCTCTTCTTTATGCTCTCTTTTAGACTGTTGCCTCATTGTTTTCGAGACAGACAACTTATATATTTCTTTCAGACCATTGTATTTAGTATATTCTTAGTAGTTCGTGAGTACTGTGACACCAAATCTTGGGTAGAGGCTATGATTGACTGTTCCGCATTTTGATTCGTATTTAAAAATTAGACTTCCGCTATTGTTCTTATTAAATTTCAGGTTCTATATTAATGCTGTAAACTGTTAAAGTAATTGTCTAGTAATGAAATGGTAAATAAGTTGGCTTGCCTAGCTACCACGAGTAGGCGCCATCACGATCCCGATGGTGGGAAATTTGGGTCGTGACACTATATTCTTTAAAATTGCTAAATTTGAAGAAAAATCCTAGATTTCAAAAGTATTAAAACGAGATTTTGATTAAGTAATTTGGTTGGCTTGCCTGACAGCAGTTTCCGGCACCACCACGACCCTTAGTGGATTTTGGGTCGTGACAACATGGTATCAGAGCACTAGGTTCCTAGGGTCTCACAAGTCATGAGCAAGTCTAGTAGAGTCTTGCAGATCGATACGGAGACGTCTGTACTTATCCTTGAGAGGCTGTAAGACTGTTAGGAGTACTTCCCTTCTTGATTCCTTATCGTGCGATTTGATTCCTGCGAGGCTTATGCCTTTGTTTCTTCCTACTCAATCTTATGCAATGCGAAACGCCTGTTATAAATCGAGAATTAAAGAACCGTAATGGTACTACAGATGTGATACGGGATGTTTCTCCCGGTGTAGTTGACTGGATTATTATTGTCACCTTATGGAAGGATATTCTAATGTTTCAGCTCAGTAATGGTACTTTTGAGAGCTCTGAGGTTAGGCACACGTTGCCCTGGTGCTTATGAACGAATGTTGCATAGTAGTGATATGATGGTAGGATGTTTTGCCCACGTGTCGAGGGAGTGAATGACTTGAAGGGGGGTTTACTCAGCATATAATCAAGAGATTCAGTATTTTATTCCCGGGAGGAGAAAGACAATCGAACTAAAGATGGTTAGATGTGGGCTGGTGGAAGTAATGAGGCTTGGTATTTGCAAGCGTCATAAAGTTTTCTTCTATGATGGGATATCGTCATCCTAATTGAACGTGCTAAGTTTGTCGGTGTTATGACCTTCTACAATTCGCCTTTGGGGCAAGGTATTGTGAGATAGAATTGGAGACACAACTGTCAGATATCGCAGGGTGCGATAGTTCAGGATTGAATCAGTATTTCTAATATTGACAGTTCGATAAAGATGACCTTTGGAAAAGGCTTATGTTAGAAGCAATTGTGGGTTTAGGTGCCACGAAGGTAGATTTAGTTTAAGATAGCAAATGAGCAGCAAAGTATGAGGAGGAATATGTAGGAAGTGTCAGACGGTGGCTAAAGTTTTTGTAAGGCCGAGTATAAAAGGCCAAAGGCCGAGTAATCGATTAAGGGGAGGAGTTCCGCCAAAGTGGGAGAGCGGTGGAGTCGCATATGTGCTTTATAGTGGGATGAACACCTACCTTAAGGAGATTTTGGAATGATTTGGGATTTCAGTGGCTGGCGATTTAAGCCTACAGAATTAATTAGAAGTATGGGATATCATGCGGTATGAGATTTAATATAACGGAAAGGAGCCGCTTAAGTGAAGAAGGATGTAACATAACTTTGAATTGGGAGGATCTTTCCGCGCATTTAAATGATGTCCACAGGGAGTAAATGGACCTGTGCAGTTGGAGAGTGAGCTCAGACTCAGAATGGGTTATTGGTCGAAGTGATTGTGCACCGTTCAGCGGCGTTGGAAGAGGCCGAGGAGAGCTTTTATAGGTGGGTTACCCAAATGAGCAGGTTAACGGTCGCATGGTTGGCGAGGCTTCTGCGAAGAATCCTATCGGTTATATAGTAAAGAAATCAGTTGTGTAGACATGTTTGATGAGTCAGAATATAAGAAGGGGTTTTACAGAAAGATTTCGAGAACTTTGGCGATTGATTGTGCGAGGTTATGTCAATAAGAGATAAAGAGGACGGGTGAATTCCAGATTCGTGATATGATGGCTTCATGCTAAGTGGGAGAGTCCCACCGCTTATGATTGGGTTGCATGGTTAACTACTTGCGAGATTTTTGACTATTAGTATATCGATGGGCTATTTCAGCTACGGAAAAGACCATAAGTGGTAATTTAAGCAAAGGAAGTATTAAATGTGGGCTATTGTTGGCCCTATTGGCCCATGTTCAGGCTTGGGGAAAGATTCAGGATTTTGCCTTGTATAGATGCAGGTTCCCAGGGAAGTGATTCGGCGGGTTCTTCACCAAGAGGGTATTCATATGATGGAAGACTCATCGAGTTGATTATATTCGGGGCCAAGTTAGAGGGGGTGGCTCTCAGCAATGACCCTAGTAGATTAAAAGAGGTTAAGTGTGGTGCCTAATGGTTTTGAGCCTAGAGGTACGGTTAAGAACCAAGCTTGGTGGCAGTCTATGAGAAGAGGCACAGAATGTTCTATGATGTTTTGACTTGCGATGTAGCGATTGGGAGGTACGAAATAGTTCATGGGATTTCAGACAGCATGGTCTCGTGATTCAAGGCCACTCGAGATGAGTGCAAATGGAGTATGTTATGTGTTGGATGGAGTTAGTATTATCTCTAAGGCAATCCAGGATAAATTGGAAAAAGGTAGATTGATTGGCCATAGTTGAAATTGGCATATTGGTGTTAGTGATCAATTTCCTTCAGTGTGATCAAGTTATGCAAGTAATTGTAACGGTACGTATCAGGCTTGTCAGCCGCCGTAATTGATGTTATTCAGAAGTATTCTACTGTTATGGCTTGTTATGTGGAAGCAGATTCCGGAAGGGCTATGATGGCTTAGACCACTACTTAAAGATTGGCATATTCTACAGTTTTGAGAATTCACTATGTGATACTATGGATCTCCTGAAGTGAGTTAATTGAAAAGTTTTCATATGATGAAGTGTAAACCTATTAGTGGTTCCAGAGTTATAATGAAAAGCGTGTTCTATCGTATATTGGCATGATGGGTGCAGTGAGTAGTATGGAATTTGAAGTGAAGACCAAGGTTGCAGCTTGGTGTTGACAAGGATGTCGCGAGCTCGGATGATCAGGAAAGGAGTTTTTGATGATTAAAGATTTAAACCAAGTATGAAGGTTTGCGATAATGTCGTTAAATTGAGAATATTGCCTGGAGGGCACTCAATTACTGGGTTGTGGACTGTGGATGAGTACTCAGTTTATGACGGTTATTCTTGTGTGTTATGAGAAGAGGGAAATTAGTATGGACCTTTGAAAGGTTATTGGCTTAGTTTGATGTGATCAGGATCGACTTGAGGTCGGTGAATGGATTTAAATGTGAATATGGGCTCTATGTCAGGCCAGTTGTGTTCATTTTAACAGTGCGCTCCTTATGGAGTAGTCAGGGTGTTATTTTGTTGTCAGATATTTCATGCAGTGATACATTACATCGTGTGAGTTTTGATACGGCTTGAGAAATTGTTTATGTGGTGAGGATCCGTGTGGAAATAATGTATTATGAGCAAAATGGCTCTTGAGATTTAGATTGTATATTGCACCTCAGTTGTGCTTGAGTTTTGTAGCTTATAACTCTATATGTCCCCTCAGGGATGGTATTATGCACTTAGTGTGCTTGTGACCAAATTTGATATCTTATTGTAATGAGCAATTTAGCTCGATGTATATCTCCTTATGTGAGTTCTACGTATGGATCGGTTGGCACGCCGCCATAGGTATGTTATTTGGATCAGGTGGAATGCCTCCATGGTTATGTTATTTGGATCGGGTTGCGCACTGCAATACCGTGATGTTGAGCACGGTTCCCTATATCTGCTTATATGTTTTACGTTTCCTATCTTCCGAGGAAAGCTCGTATTAGCTGTGAGCCCGCGTTCACGAGCGAGGTGCCTGTGTAGTATGTTACTCGCATCGTATGTATGATTCACGAGCGGGGTTATTGGATTTCCTTTTCAGAGTTCGTTTTCATTGTATCACATTCAAATTGGTAGCCTTTTGCCACATGGTAGCATCATATAAGACTTTTGATAATGTCTTGGGTGGCTTGTTGCCTGGGCAGTTGTATCAGATGGGGACGAGATCCCTTGATCTAAGATTTCGTGCAATCCAGCTGAATGAGGCATGTTATGGAGATAAGGCCATTATTGGATTTAGAATGAGGTACTGTTTCTTGTCAGAAGTATAGGCTCAATGATTGGTTGGCTCGGCAGTTGATTATGAATTTCTGCACATCTCTTCCATCGTGGTGTTATTGTAAGAATTAGAGCAAGACCTATGTAGGTCATGAGGTGCAATGGGAGCCTGATTCGTGAAATTTTGATTAATTGATTAGAGAAAGTTATTGTGGTCCTATGAGTAAAGTGGTGCAAGTTGTGAATTTAGCAAAGTTATGCGGTGACGTATGGGTACATCGTGTAGTTATTGATATGATGAGCGCATGTTGGAAACAGGCCTAGCATTGAGTTTCGGATGTTGGAATTGGACTTTAAGGTGTATCTGCTTGAATAAAAGAGAATATCTTCAGAATTTATTGAGCTAATATGCTCAATTGAGTTGTGGTAGCACGGGAAGATCCATGAGAAGTTAAATAGCAATTTCAGACCACTCCAGTGTAGTTCTCAGCACTTCGAGGACAAACGTATGTTTAAGTGGGAGAGAATGTAACGACCCGACCTGTCGTTTTGAGCCCTAGCACGTCATTCAGCAGTCTGAGGCCACGAGCAGCTTCATTTCAGGTATTGTGACTTGTGCGTATGTTCGGAATCGAATTTCGGGAAGTCCAGAGTTGATTTGGAAGGAGAATTCTTGTTCCGGAAGCTTAAAGTTGAAATAATGAACTAGGATTGGAATTTTGAGTAAACGACCTCAGAATCGGGATCTGAAGGTTCCTGCAGGTTTGTATGATGATTTCAGACTTGGGCGTATGCCCAGTTCGGGTTTTGGATAACCCGGGAGCGTTTTGGCGCCTATTGTAAAAGTTAGCATTTTAGAAGAAATTTCATAAGTTTGGATTGAAGTGCATTTCAGTATTATCGATGTCCGTTTGGGATTCTGAGACTGTGGATAGCTCCATATGGTGATTCTGGAGTTGGGGGCGCAGTTGGAAGTGAATTCGGAGGTCCGTAGGTCATTTTGGAGCCATTTGGCTAAAGATAGAAATTTGAAGGTTTTTGAAAAGTTTGACCGGAGGTGGACTTTTTGATATTGGGGTCGAAATCCGATTCCGAAAGTTGGAGTAGGTTCGTAATGTCAAATATGACTGGTGCGCAAAATTTGAGGTCAATCGGACATGATTTGATAGGTTTAAACGTCGGAAATAGAACTTGGAAATTTCAAGGTTCATAAAGCTTGGATTGGAGGTTGATTGATGATTTTAGCGTTGTTTGATGTGATTTGAGGCCTCGAGCAAGTCCGTAATGTGTTTTAGGACTGGTTGGTATGATTGGTTGGGGTCCTGGGGGCCTTGGGTGGATTCCAAGTGGTTAACGGATCGAAAATGGGATTTTGGAAGGTTGAGGACTGCTGGTTGCTGTCATAACCGCACCTGCGGAAAAGGGGCCGCAGGTGCGGCGCCGCCGAAGTGGCTAGGAAGGCACAAGTGCGAATTTTTGGTCAAGGGCTTGAGGACCGCAGATGCGGTCAAATTTCTGCAGAAGCAGGACCGCATCTGCGGAGGGCATATCGCATAAGCGAAAAAGGGCAGCCTTGGGCGGACTGTAGAAGCGGTGATTGATCCGCACCTGCGGAACAGCAGAAGCGGTCAAGGGACCGCATGTGCAGAAATCGCTAGAGGAAGAAGGGATGTTTTAAATCAGGGTTTGATTTATTTTACCCATTTTTCATGGCTTGGGCAATTTTTGTGGGAGTTTCAAGAGAGGATTTTCGTCATCAACGACAAGGTAAGATATCCTCACCTATTATGAGTTAAATACATCAACTATGTGTGGATTTAAGCATGAATTGTGTAGAAAAACTTGGGCTTTTGGGGGGAAAAACCTAGAAATTATATTCTTGAAATTTAACCACGATATGGAGTATGGAATTTACTAAAAATTATATATTTGAGTTCCTAAGGTCATGGGTAATCTTTATCTTCGAAAATTTCGGATTCCGAGCACGTGGGCCCGAGGGCATTTTGGTCAACTTTGCGATCAGAGTTAAGAATTTGCTATAAATTAGATTGTAATGAATAATTGAGAATATATTAATGGATTTGCGTAACTGTTGGCTAGTTTTGGAGCGTGGTGCATCAAGTAAAGTCTTCGGAAGGGCGTGGAATGCCGGTTATGGATCTTCGGAGCGAGGTAATTCTCCTTTCTAACCTTGTAAGAGGGAATTGTCCCCATAGGTGAAATAATTGATTATGTGCTCCTATTTGCGGGGGCTACGTACGCACGAGGTGACGAGAGTCCGTGTGTAGCTACTATTATGCTATTATTCGGGTAGTTAGGACCCCAAAGCATGTTATACTTGGATTATTTATGAACCTATTGATAGCTTGAATTGCTTAAATCACATTGAATTAGTAAGTGAATTTCTAAAAGGATTAAACTTCATTTCTTAAAATTTGTTAAAGGAGAATTAGTTTTATTTGGATAAATATTCCCCGTTAAATTCTTAATTGACTGATTGAGCATGTATCCTTATGTGTACCTGCGTCGCATGCATGATTCGCGAGCAGAGTATGTGTTTATTTATGGAACATGCCGAACGCCTCGGCAGATTAAATATATGCATCTATGGTTCGGGCCATTCGACCCTCGGCAGTGCACAGTTAAATTTCTGTTGGATCGGGCCGTCGCCTCGGTGTTATTTGCGCATGTTATATTGTCGCTTGATATTTTTAAATGTGAAATTGCTCTTCGTGGCTTGATATAAATTGATAAGATAATGAAGAGTAAACCTTGAAAATCCTTGATTATTTGTTGAAGGTGTTTACCTCTTTTTCTGGCTTCGTGAATTAGAACTGCTATATAAATCCATGACATCCTCACATTTTTTGTATATTGTCAATTGACCTCTAGTAAGTGTCGAAGTTGACCATCTCGTCTCTACTTCTTCGAGATTAGGCGGGATACTCATTGAGAACACGTTGTTTACGTACTCATACTACACTTCTGTGCATTTTTGTTGCACAGGTATATGTAACCTTAGTGGCCTATTGGGCGTAGCAGCGCGGATGATTCTGTGACTAGGTGAGCTGCATCATTAGAGACGGCCGCAACTAGAGCAGTCCCTTTCAGTGTACTGTATTTACTTCCTGTCCACTGTATTCCGAACGGATGTTGTATTTTATTTTCTTGTCGGTAGATGCTCATGCACTTATGACACCAGGTTCTGGGATGGTTTGAAGTATGGTATTAACTGCTTTATCATTTAAATTTGATTTGAGACCTATATTCTTTAAATTGCTAAATTTGAAGGAAAATCCTAGATTTTAAAAGTATTAAAACGAGATTTTAATTAAGTAATTTGGTTGTCTTGCCTGACAGCAGTGTCCCACCACGATCCTTAGTGGATTTTGGGTCGTGACATCATATTTTCGAAGCGAAGTGCTTAAATTTATGTGTAAAATTTCTAAAATTACAATAAGTAATAAATATAAATCTATAACTTTAAGAATACAATGAGTACATGTAAGATAAACTAGTAAGGTAATTAGAGGTAATTATAACCTATAATTTTAACCCATAGAGTTTAAATTCTGAAATCATCCCCAGTATTTGGATCTTATAAGATGCTAGAGGTAAATATTAATGGGATTTTTTTCTTTCCTATACCATATATGGAACTTTATTACCAAAAATATGCATAGTATCTAAATTACCCGCCCAGTCCACATTTTTCCTACAAGTTTTATACCATTTGTTTATTAGGTATTAAAAAGGCAGAATATTCCTTAAAAACGCGCTAAAAATAAGGAGAGAATCTTGGGATTAGTTGATTCTACATTAAATTCAATTTTTAAAAGGGAAAGGAAATTTCAAATCTGCGTATTTTTCTCTAGAACTACAATTAAAATCTCGAAAAAAAAAGAACGAACAACTTCTAAAAATAAGAACAAATTCAACTACTAACAGCTTCGATGAACTGAATTCAAATTTTCGAGATTTAACAACGCAAAGTTGATAAATTCTGTTCTTCGTTGTTTCTTCTCTCAAATTGTCGATCATATATATCTGTTCTTCATCTTTTCTTCTCTCAATATAGAAATCCAAAAAAACATCAACAACAACAACAAATCATGTCCAAAATCACAATCATGCTACAATTTAATGGGAATTGGGATAAATATGGCAGATTTAGAGATTTTGAAGTTGATGCCATTTTGGTATATGAGAATGTAAGCTACAGTATCCTAATTTCTACAATTGCAGAACAACTATCAATTGATACTACAGAAAAAATTGTAGAAATCAAATACACCGTGAACGACAATTGTCCCCCAATGGAGATAAGGAATGATATGGGGGTTCGTGTGTATATGGAGACCAAAAAGGAGAATAAAAATGTCACGACCCCAACCCCGGTCATGATGGCACCCAACACATTGCTAGGAAAGCCCGACCATTTCAACACCCTTAACCCATTAACCACAGTTCATGATTTAATTTAACATAGACAATTTACTAAGTCTTAATAATGGAAATCCAAAATAAAGTCATAACATACGGAATCTCAGATAGAATTACTACTGCACTGCCCAATGATCTGGTGTCACAAGTCTGAGACTCTAATATACGAGTGTCAACCTACTACATAATGCTCTAAAGAAATGCGAAATAAAAATAAATAGGATATATGGGAAGATCAGGACTGCGGGCGTCATGCATCTACCTTGATGCTCTCGGATGTGATGCTCGACAGAGAAAAGTCTCACTCAGCCTCAGCGGGGGTACCTGAATCTGCACACAAGGTGCAGGGAGTAAAGCGAGTACTTCCAACTCAGTGAGTAATAAACATAAATAAAGGCTGAGAATAAGAAGTCCTGAATAAGCACAAAGTAGTTCTATAAATACAGCAACTCGAACCCAGCAGCATAAAATCAATAAATCAATGAAAACGCTTAAGGAAATACCACAACAGTTAAATAAGTAAATGCCAATTAAATATGCAATGCAACACATAAATCGGTACTCTCCAGTACCCGCTGTGGCGTGCAACCCGCTCCATTTATTTATAGTTGACGACACTCACTGGGGGTTTGCAGACTCCGGAAGGGGCCCCTTACGACCCAAGCGCAATAATAAGCCATCTCGTGGCATCAACCAAGCCCTTGGCCTCATATAATATCAATACAGTACCGCTGCGGTGCGCAGCCCGATCCATAATCAGTCCAAAATCACATAAGCCCCTTGGGCACAACAATATTGAAATATTCAGCCCAAACTTCGTTTGAAAATATTTACTTAAGTTTCAAGTGAGAGAAAAAATGGCTGAG
This sequence comes from Nicotiana glauca, assembly GCA_026770625.1. Lineage (NCBI taxonomy): Eukaryota > Viridiplantae > Streptophyta > Magnoliopsida > Solanales > Solanaceae > Nicotiana > Nicotiana glauca. Next base: position 17,362 of record MU741740.1, read on the forward strand.
TTTACAAAACAGTATTAAAAACCAGGACTGAGTTCATTAGTATGTAAAAATGGTAAGAAATGAGTAATAACAATCCCCGAAGGATTAAATCAATTGGCACGAAACCTAAATATAGCAGGCAACTCAAATTATAATGATAATAAATGAATTTCAGTCAAATACGCAGTATATTCATCTACCGGGACGGACCGAGTCACAATCCCCAACGGTGCTCTACCCCACGCTCGCTACCCGACGTGCAAGTCACCTCGATCTCGCACTACGATATGCAAATGTGGGGTTTCAAACCCTCAGAGCATTATTTACATCTATTAATCACCTCAAGCCGGCCAAATCCTAGCTCGCTATACCCTTGCCTCTCGAATCGACCTCCTCGCACGCCGAATCTGATCAAAACCACAACGAATACATCACAATATGCCAAAGGAACAATACCCAATCGAAAACAATCAAAAAATAGCAAAAATCTCGAAATTAGCAAAACTCGAGCCCCGGGCCCACTTGACAAAAATCAAAAAATTTAACAACAAAGGGTTCCTCATATTGCCACGAGTCCATGCATATAAAAATTACCAAAGTCGGAGTCCAAATGACCCCTCAAATCCCATTATACCTCTCTTAAGTTTCAAGCCCTAACCTCCATTCTTAACCCTTAATTCCTTAACTTTTCAATCTAAAGTCATGTATTTGCACCATAAAATCGTGGTTTAAGTTCAAGAATCCTTACCTTATCGAAGCCCTTAAAACCCTCTTCAAAATCGCTCAAAAACTCTCCAAGTTCGAAGTGAAATAAGTTAACTCTTTCAAAATTCGCGATGAAGACTAATTAAATATTTTGCCCAGTTTTCTCGCTTCTACGTTCCTATTTCCGCTTATGTGGGACCACTTCTGTGGTCGCTCCATCCGCTTTTGCGGACTTCCACTTAAAGCACCCGGCCGCTTCTGCGGCTATAAATCCCGCACCAGCGGAACCGCTCCTGCGGTCCACCCTTCTGCTTCTGCGAAAACTGCATCAAGACCCCATAACCGCTTTTGCGGCTTCCTCCGCCTCTTTTACGGAACCATAACCGCAGGTGCGAAAATGGCAAATACCAGCTGAAACCTGCAATTTACCAAGGCTCAAAACTCCCCGATAGCCATCCAAAATCATCCCGAGGCCCCCGGGACCTCAACCAAAAACACAAACATGATCCAAAACCTTATTCAAACTTGCTCAAATCATCAAAACACCACAAATAACACCTAAACCATCAAATTACATCTAATTCAAGCCTAAGTTCATCCAAATCTTACGAAACTCGCATTCGATCAAAAACCCGACCAAAACACCTCTGAATCAACTGAAATTTTGCACACACGTCTCAAATCACCTAATAAGCTACTGCAACTCTCGGAATTCCATTCCGACCCTTGGATCAAAATCTCACCTACCAACCGGAATTCGCCAAAATACTAACTTCGCCAATTCAAGCCAAATTCTACATCGGACCTCCAAAATCAATTTCGATCACACTCCTAAGTCACAAATCATCCTCTGAAGCTAACCAAATCATCAGAATCTACATCCGAGCCTCCTAACATATAAGTCAATGTTCGGTTGACTTTTTCAAAATATGCCTTCCTTAAAGAGACTAAGTGTCTCTTTTTCTTCCAAAACCAATCAAAAATCAACTCGTTCACACCCAACACTGATAATGAAGCATAAAGGAGCAGAAAATAGGGGAAACAGGGCAGTAACTCACGTGACATCGGGCCGGGTCGTCACAAAAAACTTAGGTTCATATCCATTATGTATAAGTGTACGTGATTTCAATATGGAATTGGCAATCACCATCGATAACACAAGTGCAGGTTTGTGTAGTACGAATTTTCTTAGAGTTATAGTTTTACGATATTATCTACAAATTTACTACATTTATCTACAATTAGAATACAATTTCGTTCAATGAAAGAGTTAAGAAGTATTGTTTTAAGATAAATCTACAAATTGCAACAATTTTAATAAAATGTTACTACAATGTCTGACATCTTAAAATAGATAACTACAATTTTACACTATATCTACAACTTATCTACAAAAATTTTACAAAATTATAATGACATTGTTTATCTCTATTTTGATGCAGGTTCGTCTGGATCCCTAAAGTTACTTGATATGTCATCCTCTCCAGATATAGAGGAATATCAAAGTGAAATTATAAAAAAATATATGCAAACTGATATTGAAGAAGGACAAGTGTATCAGGACAAGCAAACTGTAGCTGCTGCAATGAAGCACTTTTCTTTGGTGCACAAGTTCCAGGTCATAGTTAAAAGATCTAGTCATAGAAGGTATGGATAAAAGATCATTTTAAGCAGTGTTTTATTCGAATTCTGTGTTTTTTTGAGAGGGAATCCGGCTGACTCCTACAACAAATTATTGCAGCCTATTTGTTTGAACAAAATATAAATAACATTGTAGTTAAATTGTAGTTTATGTTACTTTCCCTTAAAACAATCCTTTTATTGCACCTACAATTATAATCTGTGTTAAATATTGTATTTATTTTGTAGCTACTGGCTTTTATGCGTTGGTAAAAACTATAAATGACACTTCAAGACAACATCAATTAATGATTCCGCAATGTTCAAGATAAGGAGTTTCAACAGACAACACACATGCTCCTTAATGGACGAAACATTCATATAGCGCAAACATACTGCAGCTATAGTTGTAGCATGGTCATTCCAGAGTATTGTGATCCAAAGACTATTTACACACCAAAAGACATACAAACTGACATGTTAGCAGAACACGGAGTGAACCTAAGCTACATGCAAGCATGGAGAGCAAAGGAAAAGGCTTTACAGTTTTTGAGAGGGAATCCGACTGACTCCTACAGCAAATTACCCAAATATTTTTATATTCTTGAGGAGACTTATCCTGGTTCGGTTGTTAAATTGAAGAAGACAGCAGATGAATGCTTCTTATACGAATTTGTTGCTCTTTGTACATCAATAAGTGGTTGGCAACATTGTAGGCCAGTAGCTGTGGTTGATGGGACATTCTTAAAGTCAGCCAACATGTGGATTATGCTGACTGCAAGAACCATGGATGAAGCAGGAAAAAACTATAAAAATTTTGTAGTTATTTTGTAGGTAGTGTATAAAATGTAGATACATTGTAGTAATTTTTTAGATATTACAGAAAAATATAGATAAATTATCTATATTATGAAGATATATTGTAGTTGTTTGTATTTATATTTTTATATACATATGCAAATCTGCAAATTAATATTTTATGAATTGATATAATGTAGGTACAATATTGCCCTTGCCATATGCTGTGGTTAATTATGAAAATGACGCATCTTGGAAGTGGTTCTTTGAGCAATTCAAGCAGGCATATGGCGAAAGACCTTCAATGTGTGTTGTTTCAGATATGAATAAGAGTATAATGAAGGCAACATCAATTGTCTATCCGGGCATGCCACACTACTCTTGTATGTGACATATTTGGACAAATATAAGATCAAAATTCAAGAAGGGTCATCTACACTTACATGAATTGTACTTTGCTACAGCATGGGCATACACTCTGGATGAATTTAATGAAAGGATGTCGAAGATTGAAGAGATAGACCCTCGTGTTAAATCATACCTCTATGATATTGGCTATCATAAATGGTCAAGAGTACATGCAACGGTAGATAGAACTTGGACTATGACATCAAACATTACAGATTCATTGAATGCTGTAAAAAAATATGCAAGAGAACTGCCAATATTTGACCTATTAGAGTATATAAGGACTCTTCTTGAAACTTGGACGAAAGAGAAGTTATTGAAGGCTAAGGTTAGCTTCACATACCTTGGGTATAAATTCAACAAATAATTGGAGAAAAATAGTACATTATCTCAGAAACTTAGGGTAAGATCTGTTTATTTTGTGCAAAAAAATATATTTTAATATACAGTGTTTCTAAATTGTAGATAAATTGTAGGCAAATTATAGTTTACTTGTAGATTGTAGATAATTTGTAGATAAATTGTAGATATATTGTAAATATATTGTAGATAATCTATTTTTATGATTGTAAATATTTTTTCTTTGTGTTTGTTCTGCAAATGTAGATGAGGGCTTCAACAGATCATATACATACTGTGTTAGATGGTGTAAAGTGGTACATTGTGTGTCTAGAAAATAAGAAATGTAGTTGTGGCCAATTCCAACTTGAAGAACTTCCACGTGTGCATGCTTTGACAGCATTAAGGCACAGGCATGAAACATATGAAAACTATTGCTCTCCGTATTACACAAGGGAGAGCCTTCTGCGTACGTATGAAATACCAGTAAATCATCTTCCCGATGAAAGTAAATGGAATGTGCCATAACATATTTTGGATAAGGTAGTATATCCACCTTCGGGAGATAAAAGGCAGCCAGGGAGACCTCAAAAGGAAAGATATAAAACATATGATAAAAGAAAGTCTACGAAGTACAAGGTGTCATGTGGAAATTGTGGAGGTGAAGGGCATAACAAAAGAACTTGCAATAATGCTCCCAAAAAGAAATGAATATCATGTAGTTAGAATGGTTATTTTGTAGTTACTTTTAGTGAGTTAAAGAATCTACATTTTTTTTTGTAATCGTTTAAGTTTTTAAATATCATTATGAAGTATACTACAATTTTTTTATGTGTGTTTAATATGCTTTTATATATCTTGTCGGCAAACTAAATTTGTCTTTGATATAGTGTAATTTTGTATTAATATTTATTATCTGCAATACATCTGATATTAAAAAGTAAATTCATGTAAAGTGTTTGTAGATTGTAGATATAATGTAGGTTAAATGTAGTTAAATTGTAGTCTTTTTAAAATTTTATAGATAATTTGCAAATTAACTGTGGATAACACATTTCTATGATTGGAGTATTTATTTATTCTTTTTGTTGTGTAATTTAACTTCAACTAACAGTTATATACAGAAGGTAAACAGCTAAAAATTATGATATACAACTACAAAATTTATATACAATAACTAAATTGAGTCTTCACAAAATGTAGATATTGTGAAGATTATTGGTAGGCAAATCATATTCTAACATCAAATACTCATGTTTAATATAATGAAGATACGGTGCTGTAAACAAGCCAATTTATATTCAAGTGAACAACTAATAATGAAACATAAAATAACAAAACAATAAGGTCTGCTGCAGTAAAAACATAAAAATTTTGTTCATAAAGTAGTGTATTCTCCTTCAACTACAAATTTGCATCAAATAAACTAGGAAAACAAGACACTATTTCTTCTTTCTCTGGACTCTAGTCTTCTCATTCAAAGCAGGAGCACCCTTCCTCATTGCTAGCCTTCCTGTAACCTCGCTTTCACTGATTGACCCATCTTCTTGCTTCTTTGTAGCATAGTCCCATAGGAGAGCTCCATAGCGTGTATGGTTTTGGTCGATATTCGAAAGGTCTTCTGAAGGGATTGACAAATCTCCAAGGCTAACATACTCCGCAAAAGAATCCACAAATACCCCACAATCGCTGCATAAGACACAAAAATTTAATTATTTAACAAATAATTATTAAAAAAATAATTAACCATCTAGAAAGAAAGAATAGTTTTTTATAGTGATCCTTCCTTTTGCTGTGGAATCTCCGCAACCAACCACTGTATGTTGAGAGGGTCTGTAACTGGTTTCTCAATGTATGCCTTTGTGGTCTTGAAGTCAATGTCTTTACACTTACCGTAAAAACCAGTGCAAGATAAATACAAAGGGATGATGATTGAAAACTTATCAACACATGCTTCAACAACATTATGGTTGTGTGAAGACACCATGGGATCATACACATAAAGTTGCCTGTCCGCTATGTCAAAAACGACCAACAACCAATGGAAATTCTCTACAATGTTCACGGGCATGATGACATAGTCAACTTCATCCCAGGCAACATTAGCAAGAATTCTATACCCAAGAATATATTCTGCAACATCATCATCGGGTTTAACAACCGAATACTTTTGTTCTTGTGGAGTACTTATGAACTTATCATAGATTTGTTCAATCTTCGACTTGAACAAGCAATCGGTTGTTGTAAACCTAGTATTGTTGTTGTTGGGGCCATATTTGCCTCTTTTTCTCAGGTAATACATAATAACATCAATGTGCTGCAAAATAAAATAAAATCTACTATAAGCTACACTGTAACTACAATTATCAACAAGGCAGCTACATTTTAAACTACAAAGCTAGGATTTAAAGAAACTAACAAATAGCTACACTTTAGCTGCTATACATAACAACACATGGAAAACAACAACTACCATAAGGTCAAAATAATATTGACATTCAAACTATAGCATACATTTGTAAGTCTTCATCTTAAACTACAACATAACTACAAATTAACTACAATCAAGTAATATAGATATACCAATTCTGTCCAAATTACAAAATACACAATTTTTACATACAAGTCATCATCAAATATGATACATAAGGTCCAACCTGTGACGACCCGAACCGTCGTCTCATGTGTTTCCTTCCCGTTTTTCCCGTTTATTACTTCTTCATGATTTAATATATGTGTTGGGTGAGTTCGAGTTAACTCGGATTGGATTTGGTAGGAAATGGGGCAATTAGTCTCTTTAAGGAAATGTTGGTTTGGAAAAGTCAACCGGAAGTTGACTTGTGAATTAGAGGGCTCGGATGAGATTTCCGACGATTCGGTTAGCTTTGGGGGATGATTGGAAGCTTAGGAGCGCAATCGGAAGTAATTTTGGAGGTTCGATGTAGAATTAGGATTGAATTGGTGAAGTTAGCATTTTGGCGACATCCGGTTGGTAGGTGAGATTTTGATCTGAGGGTCGGAATGGAATTTCGAGAGTTACAGTATCTCTGTTGGGTGATTTTGGATGTGCGGGTAAAATTTCAGGTCATTTGGAGGTGTTTTAGTCAGGTTTTTGATCAAATGTGTGTTTCGGAAGTTTTAAAGATACTTAGGCTTGAATCCGATGTGAATCGATGCTTTTAGTATTGTTTGATGTGTTTTGATGATTGAAACAAGTTCGTATGATGTTTTGGGATATGTTGGTGCTTTTGGGTGAGGTCCCGGGGGCCTCGGGTGAGTTTCGGATGGTCAAACAGATCAATTCTAGCTTGTTAAAGTTGCAGATTTTCCAGCTGAAGTGTTGCAGGTTTTTACCCATCGCGTTCATGTGCAAGGAGTTGCGAACGCGTAGAAGGAATTTGAGGGCCAGGATTTTTGTTCTTCGCGTTCGCATTTGAGGTTTCGCGATTGCGTACAGTAAAGCCGCCAAGCATCGCGTTCGCATAAGGTTACTCGCATTCGGGTAGGTTAGGGGCTCAGACCCTCGAGTTCGTGTGGGTTCAACCGCGTTCGCGAAGGGTAATTTTGGAAAAGGTGATTTTTGTTCATCGCGAACGCGAGAGGTCCCTCGCGTTCGCATAGAAGAAACTGGGCATCAGAAGGGTTATTAATTGATATTTCATCCGAGAGCCTATGTTATTTTTCCTCCATTGTTGAGCGATTTTGGAGCTTGGGAGAGCTAATTGAAGAGGGATTCAATGAGGATTGATTGGAGTAAGTTCCTTAGCCTAAATACACGAGATTATGTTAGATTTAACATGGAAATTGGTTGAAATTCACCAAAAAGGGGTAAAGTTAGGGCTTGAGTTTTTGATATTTCAAATAGGAATTTGATAGGTCATTTGAGCTTGGATTTGGGAGTTCTTGGTATGTATGAACTCGTGGCGAGACGAGGAATCCGGTAATATAAGTTTTGTAATTTTTCGAGAAGTGGGCTCGGGGCTCGGGTTTTGCAAACTTCGTATTTTTGGGTGTTTTTCGAGTTCTTTCAGTTGGGTTATGTTCCATTAGCTTATTTTAACGTATTCCTTGTGGTTTTGGTCAGATTCTACACTCGAGGAGGTCGATTTGCGAGGGAAGCGCAAGGCGAGCTAAGATTTCGGCCGGCTTGAGGTGAGTAATGGTTATGAATGATGTACTGAGGGTTTTAGACCCCGTATTTGCACTATGTAGTGCTATGTTGAAATGAGATACGCGCCGTATGATGAGCGTGGTGATGTTACTGCTAGGGATTTGGACTCGGTCCATTCCGATTGATGACTCTACAGTACTTTTGACTGAGACTGCGCTTATATCCGTATATTTTGGGCTAGTTGCCACGTTTGGGGCCTTGTGCCGATCTGTAGAACCCTTAGGGAGCATGTTGAGCTAATTGACCTCACTTTACCTATTGAAAACATACTCTCAGTTATATCCTTAACTGTAAAACATAATATGAACCGCTCTTAGCAATTTGCACTCTAAATGAGGAATACCTAGGGTTGAAAACCCCGTCTTAGCTGAGTGGGCCCGAGAGGCCAAGTCTATATTGACTAAGAGGGGTCAAGGACCCCCATAGTGAGGGTATTTGATATACACCGGATCGGGCTGCATGCCGCAGCAGTATATACATATACATATATGGATCGGACTACTCACCGCAGGAGTATATTATATGGATCCGACTGCACGCCGTAGTAGTATATTATATGGATCGGACTGCACGCCGCAGTAGTATATTATATGGATCGGACTGCACGCCGCAGTAGTATATTATATGGATCGGACTGCACGCCGCAGTAGTATATTATATGGATCGGACTGCATGCTGCAGTAGTATATTATATAGATCGGACTGCACGCTGCAGTAGTATATTATATAGATCGGACTGCACGCTGCAGTAGTATATTTTATGGATCGGACTGCACGCCACAGTAGTATATTATATGGATCGGACTGCACGCCACAGCAGTATATTATATGGATCGGACTGCATGCCGCAGTGATATATTACGTGGATCGGACTGCACGCCGCAGTATTATAGCGCTTGGGTTGTAGGAGCCCCTCCGGAGTCTGCACACACCCCCAGTGAGCGCAATCGACTATTATTATTGGATCAGGCTGCACGCCACAACAGTATATATTATAATTGGATCGGGCTGCACGCCGCAGCAGTATTACGTATGGATCGGGCTGCGCGCCACAGTAGTATTGGTAAGTTGTCGGACTGTAGGAGATTTTCCCCAGTTTTCCCTGATTAGCTGATCTTTACTGTCCTTATTGTTGGTTATAGAACTGTGTAGTGTTCTTACAGGATTTCTTACTTTCAGTTGTTATTTGTTGCTGTTACTCATTGAGTTGGAGTACTCACTTTACTCCCTGCACCTTGTGTGCAGATACAGGGATCCTGGAGGTATAGCTGAGCTTATTTCTGCTGCCTAGTTCAGTTGTCGGAGTCATCGAGGTAGCTGCCGGTGTCCACAGGACCCGATTTCTCCTCTTGTATTTTCTTTTACTTCCGCATCTAGACTTTCATATGTATAAGATGTTGCTCAGTTGTGTCTAGAGGCTCTGACTCATGACGCCAGATCTGATATGGGCTATTTGATATTATTGTGGTTTTCGCATAGTTTTTATTACTATCACAGACTGAGATTTTGCTTAATTGATATTTTAAATTAAATATCTTATAAGGAGCTTTGTAACTTGGGATGATAATGTTCTAAAGGTCGGGCTTGCCTAACAAGGTGTTGGGCACCATCACGACCAGGGTTTGGGTCGTGACAAGTTGGTATCAGAGCCTAGGTTACTAGGTCTCACGAATCATGAGCAGGTTTAGTAGAGTCTCGCGGATCGGTATGGAGACGTCTGTATTTATCCTCGAGAGGCTGCAGAACCTTTAGGAAAACTTCACTTTCTTGGAATTCTTATCGTGCGTACTTGATTC
>MU741748.1:12598-33967 GCA_026770625.1 Nicotiana glauca
TCCCCAACGGTGCTCTACCCCACGCTCAGGTCCAGCGTGCAAGTCACCTCAATACAGCACTAGGATGTGCAAATCCGGGGTTTTAAACCCTCAGAATATCATTCACAAGTATTACTAACCTCGAACCGGTGAAATTCCTCGCTCGCGACGCCTTTGCCCCTCAAATTGGCCTCCACGCACGTCGAATGTAACCAAAACCAGAGCGAATACATTACAATATGCAAATAGGATAATACCCAATCGAAAACAATCGAGTTATAGCAAAAACCTCGAAACTAGCAAAACCCGAGCCCCAGGCCCGCTTCTCGAAAAATTATGAAACTTACATTTTTGGAATCCTCGTCTCGCCACGAGTCCGTACATACCAAGAACTCCCGAATCCGAGCTCAAATGATCTATCAATTCCAAATTTAGAATATTTTTGCTTCAAGCCCTATTTTCTTACGATTTGGCTATAATCTCATGAATTCCATGGATGATTCTTGTATAAAAACGTGTAATTAACTCATAAAACTTACCTCCAATGATACCCGTCGAAATCCTTCTAATTCCCTCGTCAAAAGCTCCCAAGTTTGCTTAACAATTATGAGAAATGGACTAAACTCGCGGATGAAATATTTAATAACCCTTCTGTCCGCCCAGCTATTTTACCTTATGCGATCGCAGGAATCATTACGCGATCGTAGTGGACCAAACTCCCACTCTACGCGATCGCACTGAACGACCAGCCAGACCTACGCGATCGCAGACAAGCCCATGCGATCGCAGAGAGGAATCGCTGCTCTGCAATTTCTGCTGCAACTTTCAACTCAAAAATCCCCGTTGGGCATCCGAAATCACCCTGAGGCCCTCGGGACCTCAACCAAAAGCACGGACCTAACCTAATACCTTATTCAAACTTGCTCGAATCATAAAAACGCTATCGTTAACATCAAAATCCTCATTTATCAACAAATCAAAGTCTAAATTTTCTTAAAACTTTCGAATTGCACATTCGATCAAAAATCCGACCAAACGACGTCCGAATGACCTGAAAATTTGCAGACATATCAAAAATCACCTAACAAAGCTATTGCAACTCCCGGAATTCCATTCCGACTCCCGGATCAAAATCTCACCTATCAACCGGATTCCGCCAAAATTCCAACTTCGCCAATTCAAGCCTATTTCTACACCGGACCTCCAAATTCAATTCCGATCGCTCCCCTAAGTCATAAATCACCTCCCGAAGCTAACCGAACCACCGGAATTCACATCCGATCCCTCTAAGCACATAGTCAACTTCAGGTTGACTTTTCTGAAACAAACTCCCTTCTAAGAGGCTATATGCCTTATTTTCAACCAAAATCAGTCCAAATTCACCCGATAGACTCTAATACTGATATAGAACATGAAACAATACAATAAGGGGGAAACGGGGTGGTAGCTCTCGTGATGACGAGCCGGGTCGTCACAAGAAACCCTTACTTTTAATAGACAACCTTCTAAACCCAAATTGATACATGGGGGGAATTGGTAATCGGGTTTTGGTTCGAACCTAGGGTTTTGACCACGTGGGCCCGGGGGAATTTTGGGAATTTTTGAGTAAAACCTTGGGAAATTCATTTTCATGCATTCAAATTGATTCAAGTAGCATTTGTTAATACATTCAAGTAATTTATTCGAGCGGTTTGGTGGTGAATTCGAGGGGTAAATCTATACTAGAGGCTTGAGTTGAGTTTGGAGCATTTGAGGTAAGTGTTTGATCTAACTTTGGCTTGAGGGGATATGATTAGAGTGTTGTTTGCTAATTGCTAAGTATTGAGTACGGTGTATAGGCATGGTGACGAGTATCTATACACCGGTGTCTAGCATGACCGTGGGTCCTTGCTTGTACTTATTATGATATTATTATGACTTTTCCATGTTAGTTGATAAATTCTATGTGCTGTGAAGAGTATGGGGGACTAATTATGAATTGTAAATTCTTTGGAGTGTTGGCTCGAATGATAAAAAGACTATTGAGTAAGAAATGAAAGAAATGGAAAGAGATATGATTAATCCCTTGCCGGGGTGGTTTGTGTAAATTGATTATCTCCCTCGCCGGGATGTGAAGGCTATTGTTGTTGCTCCCTTGTCAGGATCTAGCTGTTTACTTATGTTTTCCCTTACCGGAACGTTTCTTATTATTTGTCTATCCCCTCGCCCCGTTTTGTTGTGATTGCTGTTTGGGTGAGGAAGTGTGATTATTGCACGAAGGGTCATTCTGTGCCATGTTTTGAAATATTTATGCACGAAGGGTCATTTCGTGCCATGTTTTGAAATATTTATGCACGAAGGGTCATTCCGTGCCATATTTTGAAATATTTATGCACGAAGGGTCATTCCGTGCCATGTCTTGATTATATTTGCACGAAGGGTCATTCCGTGCCATGTTTTGATTATAATTGCATGAAGGGTCATTCCGTGCCATGTTTTGAAATATTTATGCATGAAGGGTCATTCCGTGCCATGTTTTGAATAATTATGAACGAAGGGTCATTTCGTGCCATGTTATGAATATTTATGCACGAAGGGTCATTCCGTGCTATGTTTTGATTGGTAATGCACGAAGGAACATTTCGTGCCCTAAAATGGGAGTTGACGTGAGGAAAAGCACGAAGGTTAATGCCATGCACTTTATTTGACTATTTCGGTGAGAACGAGAGTGAAAGCAGGAAGGGTGGTGCCGTGCAACTGTAGATTGTCTTGCTTTTCCCTTATAGTTGTTATTGTACAGTTTCATTTCCCTACCTGTTGATTTTATATCTGAACTGCTACACCCCCATAGCATGATCCCCTCCCTCTTAACTGTGTAAGTTCTGTATATTTTTCCTACTATTGCATATATCTGTGCAGGTTTGTTTTGTAGTCATGTCTAGCCTCGTCACTACTTTGTCGGGGTTAGACCAGGCACTTACCAGCACATGGGGTCTATTGTGCTGATGCTACACTTCTGTGCTCTTTTGCATAAATCACGGTACCGGAGCATCTTTTGGACCACAGCAGTAGTTGATTGGGAGCTGTCTTCAATCCAGGGACTTTCGAGGTAGCCTAGACGACATCCGTAGGCCGGAGTCCCTTCCTATTTTATTCAGTTTGTTATCACTTGTATCGAAGCAAACAACATTGTACTTTGTTCAGACTTTGTATGTAGTATTCTATAGACGTTTGTGAGTCAGTGACTCCAGTCTTGGGTAGAGTTTGAAGTTGAATTTTCGCATTTGTTTTAGTTTAATTATATTTAAGACTTCCGCTTTATTTATAAAATGTTTTGTTGTTTTTAATATTGTCAATGTTCGGTAAGAGAGGTATTTGATAATTGGCTTGCCTAGCTCCTATTAGTAGGCGCCATCACGACTCCCGAGGGTGGAAAATCTGGGTCGTGACAAGTTGGTATCAGAGCACTAGGTTACATAGGTCTTACTACTCACGGACAAGCTTGGAAGAGTATGAGGGATCAGTATGGAGACGTCTGTATCTATCCCCCAGAGGATACGGAGTTAGGAAAATTCCACTCTTGTTCCTTCTTGTCGTGTGATTCTGTCTCTCAAATACTGATTGTCCTTCTACTCCGTTCTTTCGCATATGGCAAGAACACGTGCTTCTTCTTCTACCGCGCAGCAACCCAAGCCTCCAGCAGCAGCTCCTACGAGGGGCAGAGGGCGAGGCCGAGGCTGTGCCGCAGGCCGAGGCAAGGTCAGAGCTCAGCCCCGGGCAGCAGTCCCAGAGGTGGAGCCTCATATTGATTATGATGAGGAGGTTCCAGTCCCAGCAACTCCGGTGGGCCCATCTCAGGTCCCAGGAGGATTCATGGTCACCCCAGATCTTCAGGACGCCTTGGTCAGACTAGCAGGCTTTATGGAGAGCGTCACTAGAGCGGGTTTGCTTCCAGTAGCACCAGCCACTTATCAGGATGGAGGAGGAGTTCAGACTCCTACTACACGTACTCCGGAGCAGGTAGCTCCCCAGGCTCAGGTTCCCGTGGTTCAGCCGGCTATGGGAGTTCAGTCGGGTATTGCGGATCAAACCGGTGATGGAGCGGCTATGATCGCGGATGCTTTGTGGAGGCTTGATTGGTTCACCAAGCTCTTTACCACCACATTCAGCGGTGCTTTTACAGAGGACCCACGGGATTTCTTGTTCAACTGCCATGAGGATCTCCGGACCATGGGTATTGTGGAGACCAATGGGGTCGACTTCGCCACCTTTCGTCTAGCAGGATCCTCCAAGACTTGGTGGAGGGACTATTATTTATCCCGGCCAATAGGGTCGCCATCACTGACTTGGGATCAGTTTGCAGAGTTGTTTTTGGAGAAGTTTCTCCCAGTTACTCAGCGAGAGGCTCTCCGCAGGTAGTTCGAGTGCCTCCAGCAGTGCACTATGACAGTCATGCAGTATGAGACCCGTTGTATTGATCTATCATGCCATGCTATTGTTATACTCCCCACCGAGAGAGAGAGGGTGTTGAGGTTTATCGATGGGTTTATTCAGCCGATCCGTCTCCAGATGGCTATGGGAGCCGAGAGTGAGATTTCTTTTCAGGAGGCGGCCAATACGGCCCGTAGAGTTGAGATGGCTCTTGCACGAGGAGGTGGTCAGGGGTCGGATAAGCACTCCAAATCTCTCATGGTACTCCAGGCGGTGGTGGTTCTTAGCAGCATTATTCTGATCAGCAGCCCATCAGTGCACCGCCACTTTAGAGCTTTCGGGGAGGACATTCAGGTCGGTAGGTCCAGTAGTCTCAGTAGCCAGGGCTTGTTATGGTTGTGGTGACCCGAGTCACATTGTTAGATTCTTCCCTCGAGCCTCGAGTATATCTCAGCAGCAGGGTCCTTGCCCCATGATTCAGGCACCAGGTGATGCACAGCTTGCCCAGCTAGCTAGAGGCGGGGGTAGGGATCATAGAGGTGAAGGTAGAGATCATAGAGGTGGAGCTCGGACCGCCAAAGGCAGGGGTCATACAGTAGTCGATCGTCCCAAAGGCATGGCTTAGGGAGGTGGGGCCCATCCCTGATGTTATGCTTTGCCAGCCAGGCTGAGTCCTCATATGCTGTTATTACAGATAGTATTCTGGTCTGCGATAGAGATGCTTCAGTACTATATGACCCTGGTTCTATATATTCGTATGTGTCGTCCTATTTTGCACCCTACCTGGTTATGCCTAGTGATGCTTTGGGTATTCTGTTATAACCCATATCCACACGCGTTAGTTCATGCCATATGTTAGTTAACACAAATCCAATAAGTAATTATCCTTGAGATGATAAGAAGTTAATCATATTGATCTGAAGTGATACAAGGGTGCATAAGGGTGATTAACAAGTATTAGAAGTTAAACGAATCAAAGATGTTGTAACTCGTATTTTTGGGTAAATCTATAGGTGCTTAATATACTAAGGAGGTCATGGTTTAAGGTATTTGAATCATATAATATCCGTATCATAAGTCTTGAAGTCAAACGAGTTATGAAACAAAAGTCGACAAAAGTTGTCACAACTTAGGTTCATAGTTTTACTTAAACTTTAGGTCAAATGTTATTAAGCTTTTCTCCCAATATACTTGGAATTAAGGGGTGATCTACCCACCAAATTGAAGATCTATGAGTCTAGTTTCCAACGCATTAAACCGTTTATCAATACGACATTGGAGTAGATAGATATAGGCATTTTTGTGAGACTGCACAAGCTGCTATGTGACAAGTAGGTGTGTCACCTACTTGTTTAAATGATGGCCCAATAAGAGGGAATTTCGGGGCAGCTATTGAGCCCATTTAAAGTGTTATCTCCTTCAATATAAACCTCATTATATATCACAAATAATCAGACCTAAACCCCTGCAAACTTCCTCCCAAAAATTCTCCACAAACCCTAATTGATTTTCCCTCTCTTTCAAGTTCAAATTAGGGGTAAACCCTAGAGTTTGAAGAACCAAGATAAAGGCTGAGTTATCCAACAAGTAAGGTGAGTTTACTGCTGTATTTCATACATTTATTCTTCTGTTAATTCATGGTAACTCGTTCTATACATGTAAGAACTCACGGGACGGTGATCGGAAGCCGTGAGTTCAAGTTATTCACTTGTAGCGGACTGTTTTGTGGACTGTTTTGTGCTGCTGTTGGGCTCCGTTTTTATTATTGTTTTGTGGAGTTTTGGAGGAGGCAGGGTGTGGAGAAACACCATATATATGTTGGGTTGTGGTCTGTTAGTTCTTCGTAATATTTTTGGGTCGTTTGATACGACTATGGTGTCCGTCGTATGTATGAAGTGATTAGGTTGTGTGTGGACTGTTTTGGGAGGCTCAATATGTTTATTAATGATGTTGTTTAGGCTGTTTGGTGATTGTTTTGAATGGTGTGAAGTCATATATATAGGGGAGGTGCTGTCCGTTTCATCGTAAAATAGGTTGTGGTCGATACATAATAGTTATGACGCTTGAATGATAACTATAGTATCGTTTCTCTTGTTGTAGACTAAGGAGTCGTGAAAATTGCATAGCTTGAGATTGGGGCAGTATATACAAGGTATGTGAGGCTATACCTTTCCTTCTTTTGCACGACTCCGATTATACATAATGTGATGAACGAGCTTCCAAAGATACTCTACTCTTAGAAGCTAGCAGTACTTACATTGTTTCCCCTCTTATGGGACGATTGATGTTAATGTTGCTTCTCTTATTCTTATGTTATCAATGTTGTTGGTATTTCCTAATTCTTATAAGGTTCATAGTGAAGAGTTACTCCTAATAACGCGTACAAAGGATACGTTACGTCACTCCTAAAGGTTTATAACATAATTCCATGAGTCAAGCATGCACTATATATATATGTATCTATTTTACTCTACCGAGCCGCGCTATAGACGGCCGGGTATGGCACCTACTGTGCAACCACTGATCAGTTGGGTTTTACCGAGCTCCACGTGGCCGGGTACGATCTACCGAGCCTTATGATGGCCGGGTACGTTTTTACCGAGCCTATTACGGCCGGGTACGATATGATGATGATGATGCCCACAGAGGCGTATGTTTTAAAAAGCTTATATATTTATACATATGTATCATGCATTTCATGTCAGTAGCCCTCAGAGGTACTCAGATGTTACAGGTTGTATATTCTCTATCCATGCTTACATTACTGTTCGTGTTTATGCTTCCCTGCCTTACATACTCAGTACTTTATTCGTACTGACGTCCTTTTATTTGTGGACGCTGCATGTCGTGCTGCAGGTCCTGATAGACAGGCAGGTGTAGCTCCCCCACCACAGTAGGCTGTCCAGTTCAGCAGTGATTGGCGAGATCCCTTCTCCGGACTTGCCTTGGTCTTGGTATGCCTTTTTGTTATAGACATTATGGGTATGTCGGGGCCCTGTTCCGGCTATGTTGCAGTACTTATGTTCCTATAGAGGCTCATAGACATGTGTCGACTCATGTATAGTTTGGTATGCCTTGTCGGCTGGTTTTTGTTGTATAGCCTTTCATGATAGCGTGGTAGGTCGTACCATATATATATAGTTTCTTGATTGTCTGGTCATCCCATGTTATGTAGGTTCATGCCATCATATTTTATTGTTGGTTGTCCATGATCCATGTCTACCATTTTTATTGACCTCCTCAGCTCTAAAAGATAATAAAGAAGGTTAGATAAAATGTACGTTGGTGCTCGGCAAGTATGGTCGGGTGCTAGTCATGGCCCTCCAGTTTGGGTCGTGACATATTCCTATTTATGTATCTACACCGGTGGGTAATTCTATAGTGGTCGACCGAGTTTATCGTTCCTGTGTGGTAGTGTTTGAGGGTATAGAGACCCGTGTTGATTTATTGATCTTAGACATGGTGGATTTCGACGTTATATTGGGGATGGATTGGTTGTCCCCGTATCATGCTATTTTGGATTGTCATGCCAAGACTGTGACCCTGGCTTTGCCAGATTTCCGCGTTTAGAGTAGAGAGGGACCCCAGGTCATACCACCCTAGTGTTATTTCATATGTGAAGGCTCGACGCATGGTCGAGAAGGGGTGTTTAGCTTACTTGGCTTATGTTCGCGATTCCAGCGCAGAGGTCCCCTCTATTGATTCTGTTCCTATTATTCGAGAGTTCCCCGAGGTTTTCCCTTTAGACCTGCCGGGTATGTTGCTCGATAGGGATATTGATTTTTGTATTGATCTGGCTCCGGACACGTAGCCCATCTCTATTCCACCGTATCGTATGGCCCCGCCAGAGTTGAAGGAGTTAAAGGACCAGTTACTGGATTTACTGGAGAAGGTTTTTATCAGACCTAGTGTATCCCCTTGGGGTGCTCCGGTATTATTTGTGAAGAAAAAGGATGGTTCGATGAGGATGTGCATTGATTACCGGCAATTGAACAAAGTGACGATGAAGAATAAGTATCTGTTGCCGAGGATTGACGATTTGTTCAACCAGCTTTAAGGTGCGAGGGTGTTTTCAAAGATAGACTTGAGATCTGGCTACCACCAGTTGAGGATTAGGGCGTCCGATGTCCCTAAGAAAGCATTCTGCACCTGGTATGGACACTATGAGTTTTTGGTCATGTCATTTGGTTTTACCAATGCCCCAGCAGCATTTATAGAGTTGATGAATCGGGTATTCAGGCCGTACTTAGACTTGTTCCTGATAGTCTTTATTGATGATATTCTGGTGTACTCCCACATCCAGGAGGAGCACGAGCAGCACCTCATAGTAGTTCTTCAGACTTTGAAGGATAGCCAGTTATATGGTAAGTTCTCGAAGTGCGAATTCTGGTTGAGTTTGATTGCATTTCTGGGTCATGTTGTATCAGCAGAGGGTATTTAGGTGAACCCGAAAAAGATAGAGGCAGTCAAGAACTAGCCTAGACCAGCTTCAGTGACAGATATTCAGAGTTTCTTGGGGTTAGCAGGTTACTACCATCGGTTCGTGGAGGGGTTCTCATCCATCGCAGCCCCGATGACCAGACTGACCCAGAAGGGTGCCCAGTTCAGATGGTCGGATGAGTGTGAGGCGAGCTTTTAGAAGCTCAAGACAGCTCTGACTACGGTGCCAGTGTTGGTTTTACCCACAGGTTCAGGGCCTTATACCGTCTATTGTGATGTTTTCCGTATTGGGCTTGGCGCAGTATTGATGCAAGATGGAAAGGTTATAGCTTATGCTTCGAGGCAGCTAAAAATTCATGAGAAGAACTATCCGGTGAATGATTTAGAGTTGGCGGCCACTGTTCATGCCTTAAAGATTTGGAGGCATTATTTATATGGTGTGACGTGTGAGGTGTACACGGATCACAAGAGTCTTCAGTATCTGTTCAAGCAGAAGGAGTTGAATGTGAGGTAGAGGAGATGGTTGGAGTTGTTGAAAGATTAATGATGTTACTATTTTGTATCACCGGGGGAAGGCCGACGTGGTGGCCGACGCATTGAGTAGGAAGTCCGCTAGCATGGGTAGTCTTGCTTATATCCCAGTCAGCCAGAGACTGCTTGCTTTGGATATTCAGTCCTTGGCCGATTGATTTGTGAGGTTAGACATTTCTGAGCCTAGCAGAGTGTTAGCTTGCACGGTCGCTCGTTCTTCATTATTGGAGCGTATCCGTGATCGACAGTTTGATGACCCCCATTTGTGTGTCCTGAGGGACACGGTGCAGCGGGGAGGCGCCACGAAGGTGACCTTAGACCATGATGGTGTTTTGAGATTGCAGGGGCGAGTTTGTGTGCCCAATGTTGATGGGATTCGAGAGTCGATCTTAGCGGAGGCCCATAGTTCTCGGTATTCTACTCACCCGGGCGCCGCAAAGATGTATCAGGACTTGCGGTAACATTATTGGTGGTGTAGGATGAAGAAAGATATTGTCGCATATGTGGCTCGATATTTAAACTGTCAGCAGGTTAAGTATGAGCATCAGAGACCTGGTGGTTTGTTTCAGAGGATTGAGCTTCCCGAGTGGAAGTGGGAGAGGATCACCATGGACTTCGTTACCGGACTTTCGTTGACTCGGAAGAAGTTCGATGCGATATGGGTTATTGTTGATAGGCTGACCAAGTCAACACACTCAATCCATGTGGCAGTCTCTTATTCATCCGAAAGGTTAGCCGAGATTTATATTCAGGAGATTGTTCGCCTTCATGGTGTGCGATATCTATCATTTCGGATCGGGGTACGCAGTTTACCTCGTGATTTTGGAGATCGGTTCAGCGAGAGTTGGGCACCCAGGTTGAGTTGAGTACAACATTTCATCCCCAGATGGACGGTTAGTCCGAGAGGACTATTGAGATATTGGAGGATATGCTCCGAGCCTGTGTCATTGATTTTGGAGGCTCGTGGGACCAGTTTTTGCCTTTAGCAGAGTTCGCCTACAACAACAGCTACCAGTCCAGCATTCAGATGGCTCCATATGAGGCACGGTATGGTAGGCGATGTCGGTCTCCAGTGGGATAGTTTGAGCCGGGAGAGGCTCGGTTGTTGGGTACAGACTTAGTTCAGGAGGCCTTAGATAAGGTCAAGATCATTCAGGAGAGGCTTCGTTCAGCTCATCCTAGACAGAAGACTTATGCAGACCGTAAGGTCCAAGATGTAGCTTTTATGGTTGGTGAGCGGGTATTGCTCCGAGTATCGCCTATAAAAGGCGTGATGAGGTTCGGTAAGAAGGGCAAGCTTAACCCTAGGTACATTGGCTCGTTTGAGATTCTTGACCGAGTGGGAGAGGTGGCTTATAGACTTGTATTGCCACCTAGCTTGTCAGCTGTGCATCCAGTTTTCCATGTATCTATGCTTTGGAGGTATCACGGCGATCCTACCCATGTGTTATACTTCAGTACGGTCCAATTGGACAAGGATCTGTCTTATGAGGAAGAGCCGGTAGACATTCTAGACAGGCAAGTTCGAAAGTTGAGGTCGAAGAGTTTTCCTTCAGTGCGTGTCCAGTGGAGAGGTCAGCCTCCTGAGGCATCGACCCGGGAGTCCGAGTTTGGTATGCGGAGCCGTTATTCCCATCTTTTTCCCGACTCAAGTACTTATTTCTTTTGTCCGTTCGAGGATGGACGGTTGTTTTAGAGGTGAAGCATGTGACGACCCAAAGGGTAATCACCTGTATTCCTACTCACTCTGTACTTCTAAGGCCATGAAAACCTCACTTGGGGGTCGCCTCGACTTGTGTGCGCAGTCCGGGCGCGTAGCCGGAAAGTTTAAATCACATTTGTGAGAAAAATAATAAAATTCTGATGTTTTAATTCATTAAGTTTGACTCTAGTCAACGTTTCGGGCAAACGGACCCGGACTTGTGATTCGACAGTCCCGAGAAAATATGAGACTTGGATGTGTGCCCAGAATCAAATTTCGAGGTCCCAAGTCCGAGAAATAAATTTTCCTTGTGAAACTATTTTTTGAAAATAATTAAAGAATTAGAAAGTGATATTTGATTAAAAGACTGTGGTACCGGGCTCGTATTTTAGTTCCGACGCCCGGTACATGTCTTATATATGGTATAAGCAATTGCTGTAAAGTTTGGTTTATTTTGGACGTCATTTGACGTGTTTTGAGCTAGAAACTGTAAATTTGATGTTCATGGAAAATTTGGAAGGAAATCATGGGTCTTGAGGCTTAATTTGATGCTTATGATGTTGTTTTGGGCGATATGAATGCATGGATGAGTCTGTAGTATGTTTTTGAGATTATATGTATGTTCGATTTGGAGCTCCGAGGGCTCGGGTGAGTTTTGAGTAGGTCCCGGGAGGTTCTAGACTTAAAAGTATTAGATGTTGCAGGTTAGGTGTTGCAGGCCCCCAGCGTGATCGCGATCATTCCCGCGCCGGTGCGGTCGGTGCTGGAAGCTGCGCGGCCGCGGTGCATTCATGCGCGGTCTGCGTGGCTTGGGTTCAGAGGGCTAGTAATCCCATATCGACCAGCGCGGCCGTGTGGCATATCAGCGCTGGTCCGGGATGGAAGATTCAGAGAGGTGGTTTCAGATTCATTCCACTAGCGTGGCCGCGCACCAACTTCGTGCGGTCCGCGCTGGGCAGGTTCAGAAAGGCCTTTTTTCTTCCCTTCCTCGGCACAGCCGCTGTGCATCTTTGTGCAGTCCGCGCCAGCCTTTAGTAAAGTATATAAGGTCGGAATTTTCAGTCATTTTTCACTTTTTCAAAACCCAAAACATAAGAGGCGATTTTCCAAGCGATTCTCTTTCTTCAAAACGCTTGTTAAGTGATTTCTAACTTATTTTCTTCACTCCTTAACATCTTTAAACATAATTTCAACTTCAAAACTAAGATTTTAATTGGGAAATTTGGGAATTTAGGGTAAAGCCTAGGGTTTCTCAAATTGGGGGTTTTAGACCTCATTCGAGGTCCGATTCCAAAATAACTTATATATCTGATTTCATGGGGGGAATGGGTAATTGGGTTTTGGTTCGAACCTCGAATTTTGACCACGTGGGCCCGGGGGAATTTTGGGAATTTTTGAGTAAAACCTTGGGAAATTCATTTTTATACATTCAAATTGATTCAAGTAGCATTTATTAATACATTCAAGTAATTTATTCGCGCGGTTTGGTGGTAAATTCGAGAGGTAAAGCTGTAATAGAGGCTTGAGTTGAGTTTGGAGCAATTGAGGTAAGTGTTTGATCTAACTTTGGCTTGAGGGAATAGGATTAGCGTGTTGTTTGCTAATTGCTAAGTATTGAGTATGGTGTATAGGCATGGTGACGAGTATCTATACACCGGTGTCTAGCATGACCGTGGGTCCTTGTTTTTACTTATTATGATATTATTTTGACTCTTCCATATTAGTTGATGAATTCTATGTGCTGTGAAGAGTATGGGGACTAATTATGAATTGTAAATTCTTTGGAGCGTTGAGTCGACCGATAAAAAGACTATTGAGTAAGAAATGAAAGAAATGGAAAGAGATATGATTAATCCCTTGCCGGAATGGTTTGTGTATATTGATTATCTCCCTTGCCAGGATGTGAAGGTTATTATTGTTGCTCCCTTGCCGGGATCTAGCTGTTTACTTGTGTTTTCCCTTGCCGGGACGTTTCTTATTATTTGTCTATCCCCTCGCCCCGTTTGGTTGTGATTGCTGTTTGGGTGAGGAAGAGTGATAATTGAACGAAGGGTCATTCCGTACCATGTTTTGAGATATTTATGCACGAAGGGTCATTCCGTGCCATGTTTTAAAATATTTATGCACGAAGGGTCATTCCGTGCCATGTTTTGATCATATTTGCACGAAGGATCATTCCGTGCCATGTTTTGATTATAATTGCACGAAGGGTCATTCCGTGCCATATTTTGAAATATTTATGCACGAAGGGTCATTCCGTGCCATGTTTTGAACAATTATGCACGAAGGGTCATTTCGTGCCATATTGTGAATATTTATGCACGAAGGGTTATTCCGTGCTATGTTTTGATTGGTGATGCACGAAGAAATATTCCGTGCCCTAAAATGGGAGTTGACGTGAGGAAAAGCACGAAGGTTAATGTCGTATACTTTATTTGACTGTTTCGGTGAGAACGAGAGTGAAAGCACGAAGGGTGGTGTCGTGCAACTGTAGATTGTCTTGCTTTTCCCTTATAGTTGTTATTGTACAGTTTCATTTCCCTACCTGTTGATTTTATATCTGAACTGCTACACCCCCATAGCATGCTCCCCTCCCTCTTAACTGTGTAAGTTCTATATATTTTTCCTTCTATTGCTATATCTGTGCAGGTTTGTTTGGTAGTCATGTCTAGCCTCGTCATTACTTCGTCGGGGTTAGACCATGCACTTACCAGCACATGGGGTTAGTTGTGTTGATGCTACACTTCTGTTCTCTTTTTCACAGATCACGGTACCGGAGCAGCTTTTGGACCACAGCAGCAGTTGACTGGGAGCTGTCTTCAGTCCAGGAACTTTCCAGGTAGCCTAGCCGACGTCCGTAGGCCGGAGTCCCTTCCTATTTTATTCAGTTTGTTATCACTTCTATCGAAGCAAACAACATTGCACTTTATTCAGACTTTGTATGTAGTATTCTATAAACGTTCGTGAGTCATTACGAGGGTGGAAAATCTGGATCGTGACAGTACTGATGTCTAATTTTGTTCTAATCATCAATAAATTCTTTTAGCTGATATAGCTCCCAAACTTCAGCATTGGAAGAAAAAAAAGTTGCAGTGAGTTCTTGTATTTTAGCTAATTCCTAAAGTACTAAAGAAAACATTTAAATCACAATATTTCCAAACTAGCAGAGTATATTTAGGACATCAAAATTGCATGTAAATACCTTTGATGTCCAAATTGTCTATTCCTCCAGCAAGAACACATTTTACTAACACAAAATTATCCTCATATTCTACTATTTGCAGCTTGTTCTTAACGTGCACGAAAGTAATTTCCTTACAAATAGAATCATGTAATCGAAATCAACACATTGTACATGATTTAGTTGCACAACTTAAATATTTGCATTTATCTTTACTTAATATAACAAATCATGATTTTTAGAACTTCCGTTTGTAGCAGAAAAGAGGCATATAGCTTGATCACAAATTTTAATATCACCTAACTCATAACAAATTGCAGTTTTCTCCACTCCGACAGGAATTTTTGGTGAAAAAGTACAGTTGCTTTGTTTAAATTAACTACATGTTCATATTCTTGCTCGTAAAGATGATGAACAAATTTTACCTATAAGTAGTGGTGGCAAAATGGATAAAAGAAAACAGTTATTCACCCATATTATTTTCTAAAAAAATAAGTTGGATAATGAACTTTTTAAAAACGGGTCAAATATGGATTAGAATCATATTATTAACTTAGAAAATGAATAACCTGCATGAGTCAAAAATTTTCTCTAATATGATTAAATCATATTAACATTAAGGAGGCATTCGCAGATTGCCATGTGTCACCAATACGACTCCAATGAAGGCATGCCCGAGGTCGAAGTGGTTCCAGGAATGATGAAGTCGAAGAGTCGGCAAGAATCAAGATAAAGAAGTCAGCATAGATCAAGGTCAAGGTCGAGCATCCTAGACAGAGTTATAACGACTAGTTTCAAGATAAAATACTAAAGAGAATATTCTAGCGGAGATTCTCTGCATTTGTACTATTATGGGTCGTTTGGTTGGAATATGGATTTTATGCCGGTATAAGTTATGCTGGAATTAGTTATGTTGGGATTGTTAGAAAATATATGTAAGTAATCAGAGAATTAAAGGCTTTGAGGCGTGAAAGATCACTATCTTTCAAGATTTATTGCCTATATTTACTTTAGGGATTACAAGCAATTCTCTATCAGGATACAACAAAGCCAGAAACATACGTGCAGATTGAATTCCCTACTTCTGGGATGTCTTCCGTATTTATAGAAAAGAAAAGAAGACTTTTCTGAAGAGACGCCTCTTTTCACGAATAACCACAACTCTTTTGTTAATTAAAATTTAAATTTAAATTTTAAATAACAAAAAAGCTGTTCCAAATAAATACGAAAATAAAATCTTTATTTAAAGTTCCGACCCGGCCCACACCCAAGCCCCAAGTCCAAGTCATTTAGATATATAATTAAATATATATATAAATACATATATTGCTCTAAATATGTCAATTATTCATTTTATTGGACTAAATGGGCCAAGCTTTATAAAGCAATCAAAATGGCTTTATGCCACCGGTGTGGGACTCCATTCCCACAGATACAAACTATTCCAACAATCCCCCACTAATTTGTAATATGTCTCATAATATCATGCATATCGAAAAGTATCTAATATAGATTTGAACTTTTCATTAGTGTAATTACCTTAAAGTTCGACGAAGCTATTGGTATCCTAAGATTTGAACCACAACTCCATTTGTCAAACCGAAAGTATCACACACATAACATTATTAAGTAGAGAAACAATCCAGTATTATGCTTTAGCACTTTTATAGCCATGTGCTAATCCAAATTCATGAATATTTACAAGATCAAACTCTTTAAATCTTGTTAGAAGCGGCACCACCTCAATATTAATATAGGTGGAAATAGACTTTATGTCTCTGTTACTACAAACATTTGCTAATTCCATTAAGAATTAATTCACCCTCATTCTTGTAACAGTATGCAGTTGGAAGTTTGTCATTATGCCCCTGTTATTAAAGACATTTAACAACTCCTAAACTCTTCTCATAATAATAAACAGTACATAGGAATCTAGGCTCTAATTGAGAAGATTCGCGCTTAATCAACACAAGCAACTTGTTATTACCCATTGAACTTATATTGTTAGATTGTATACTAACTCAAAGTTGGGTTCCCATCGCCTGTGATTAGTTTAAGAGTTTTAGCCCCATTCCTTCATAGTTTGTTACTGCATCTCTATTCAATACCTTTGTAAGTGGATCTGCCAGATTCTTGTTTGATCTCACATACATTATAGCTATAGTTCCATTTGTAACTAATTCCCTTATATAAGCATGCCCTAAGCTTATATGTCTTGATTTTCCATTATACACTTTGTTATGAGCTACACACATAGTAGTCTCACTATCACAAAATATTGAAATAGTCGGCATAGGTTGTGGCCACAATTTTATATCTAGTAATATATTTCTTAGCCATTCCGCTTCTTTTCCGGCGGCTGCTAATGCAATAAAATCACATTCCATAGTGGAATGAGAAATGCAAGTTTGTTTCTTGGATGCCCAACTAATGGCGTCGCCCCCCAAAGTAAATATCCAACCTGAAGTAGCCTTACTATCATGTATATTTGTAACACAACTCGCATCAGAATATCCTTCTAATACGGTAGGAAACCCATTATAACAAATGCCTAATTGTTTTGTTCTCTTTAAATATCCAAGTATTCTAATTATAGCTTTCCAATGAATATTACTTGGATTACTTGTAAACCGTGAAAGTTTACAAACGACAAATGTTATGTCAGGCCTAGTGCAGTGCATAACATACATCAAACTGCCAATTGCACTTGCATACTCTAATTGAGCAACTGTTCTTCTAGTATTTTCAGTAAGTTTGATGCTTGAATCATATGGAGTTTTAGACTCCACCATGCCCAGATGACTGAACTTGGTAAGAATCTTATCAATGTAATGAGTTTGTGATAAAATTACTCTCTTATCACTTCTTTGAACCTTGATATCTAAGATAGTATCTACTTCATTCAAATCTTTCATTTTAAAGGCTGAAGCTAGATACTTCTTAGTTTCAGAAATTCCAAGCATGTTCGTACCAAAAATCAACATGTCATCGACATAAAGACAAATAACAACTCCATAATCTTCTGTAAATTTAGAGTAAATATATTTGTCTGCCTGATTATGTACGAATTCATTTGATAATATTATGCTATCAAACTTTTCATGTCACTGTTTTGGTGCTTGTTTTAAGCCATAAAGAGATTTTATAAGCTTACAAACTTTATGTTCATTACCAGAAATAATAAATCCTTCGGGTTGTTTCATATAAATTTCTTCACTTAAATTCCCATTTAAAAAGGCAATTTTAACATCCATTTGATGTACATATAAATCATATATAGATGCCAATGACAAAAGAACTCTAATAGATGTTATTCTTGCAACTGGAGCATATGTATCAAAGTAGTCAATACCTTCTTTTTGTGTGAAGTCTTTTGCAACTAGTCTTGCTTTGAAGGTTTGTACAGAACCGTCTATATTATATTTTCTCCTGAATACCCGTTTACAACCTATAGATTTGGATCCAGCAGGCAAATCAACTAAAGTCTAAATGTTGTTAGACATTATTGAGTCAATTTTATCATTAATTGCCTCGTTCCAAAAAGCAACATCTCTAGAAGACATGGCTTTTTTTTTTTATGTTCTAGGATCTTCTTCTATATTAAACAAAAAAGGTATCTTATTACAGACTTTAGTTCTATCTCCCTCTACTAGAAAAACTAAAGATTCCGAAGATATAAAATCCGGATCAAGGGTTTTTTTTTTTTCTATCTCTTTGGCTTCTTCTAGGCTCTAACTCAGTATTGTCACTTTTTCTTTTTATTTAAAATTATTTCAGATTGTGACATCTTTTGTGTATCTTGACTAATTTGATTTTGTGCAATCAACTGCTCACCAACAATATCATTAATGAATCTATTTTCTAAAAATTCAACATGAATAGATTCTACTATAACATTAGATTCTAGATCAAACAATCTATATGCTTTCGAATTTTGTGCATATCCAACAAAAATACTTTTAATCCCTCTAGGTCCCAATTTTGTTCTTTGGTGATCGGGAACTCTATAAAAAGATATACACCCCCACACTTTAAAGTAACATATATTAGGTTTTCAACCATTCCAAAGTTCATAAGGTAAAACATGAATACTTTTTGAATGCACTCTATTTAATATATGACAAGCAATAAGAAGTGCTTCACCCCACAGATTGTGCGGTAAATGTGCATTTAATAACATAGGATAAACCATGTCTACTAAAGTTCTATTTTTCCTTTCCGCCAATCCATTTTGTTGTGGTTTATAAGGAGCACTAATTTGATGTATTATTCCATGCTCTTCGCAGAAATTACTAAATTTAGTGGGAAAGTATTCTCCTCCTCTATCACTTCGAATAATTTTTGTTTTCCTATTCTTTTGATTTTCTACAACTGACTTAAATTCCTTAAACTTTTGAAACGCTTCATCTTTTGTTCTAAGTAGATAAACATATGTCAATCTAGAGAAATCATCTATAAACGTGATGAAGTATCTTTTACCTCCTCTAGTTAATTCTCCATTTAATTCACATAAGTCAGAATGCACTAAGTGTAATAATTCTGTAAATCTTTCAACTTTACGAAATGATTTCTTAGTTATTTTCGCTTGTAAACATATTTCACACTTGCTTCCATGTTCAGTTTTACAAGAGATATAACCATTTATTGACATATAATTTATAGAACCAAAATTTAAATGGCCTAATCTAGCATGCCATAAATAGGAATCAGACACAATGGTATAAGCAGAAGTATAATTTATTGCATTAACACTTAGTTTGAACATGCCATCACAGTGATACCCTTTTCCTACAAACAGACCACTCTTAGACACAATTACATGATCAGACTCTATTACAATTTTAAAACCTCTCTTAGAAAGTAAACTAGCAGAAATCAAATTCTTCATAATTTCAGGAACATGGAACACGTTCAGAAGAGTCAGCTTCTGTCCAGATGTAAAGTTTATTTCAACTGTTCTTTTACCTGCAACTTCGGCTGTAACATGGTTGCCCATTAGCACCTTTTCAGAATCTTTAACTTCCGAATAGGTCTTGAACATATTCTTGTCGTGACAGACATGAATTGTTGCACCAGAATCCAACCACCAATCTTGATTCTTTGTGGTTGTTGCAGCCATATTAACCATCTCATTTGGTATAGCAGAAACCATAGCCACTAGCTGTCACACCTCTTTTTTGTCACACAACCTTATTACGTGGTTGAGTTAAAAGAGTTTTTTCCAATTAAAGTGACATTTTGAAAAGGGATTATTTATTATTTAGAGTAGCCACTTGGAATTAAGTTTTGGTGTTCCAAGTCACCTTTTATTTGAATCCCCTTTCAAAAGGAAAGTTTGACTCTTAATTCATGGTCTACGAAAATAGAAGACTGAGTAAGAAATTCTGTTGATCAAAGGGAAGGTGTAAGGCACCCCTCGAGTCCCGTGGTTCTAGCACGGTCGCTTTATTGACACATTTAAGGCTTGAATCAATTTTTAGCTATTTTTGTATTTTATTGGTTATGGCTTATTTATTACCGCTTAATTAAATATTATATTTCTATTAATTATTTTGACCTAGATGCGGTATGCAAACAGGGTACTTCTTTGAAATTAAATGTTAAACCAAGGTACGGAATGCACACATGGTGAAAACATAATTATTTTAAATTAAAAAGATATCAAGACGCGGAATGTGCACCTGATCTTTTTTTATTTTATATAAAAAAGAAAGCATACCAATCCAAGGTTCGGGTATGAACACATGGGCTAATAGCGTATTTTAGAATATTCCATTTATTTGTATATTTTATTGCTATTATTATTTCTTTTACCTATTGGAATGAGTCTTGAATTAGTTCATCGCTCATTTCATTCCTTATAAATTTTTTAGCTAGTTACACAAATGCGCCCTTAACTTTATGCTTATGGGTTATAACCATGTCAATAAACATAATGATGGTCAAAATAATATTTTTATTTCATCTAAAGTTATCTACTATTTTTAGGATTAATTTGAAATAATTATGTGTGAAAATAATGAACCATTGTATAACCTAGTAATTTAATATATATAAACGAGCATAGGAATAATGACATGAAAAAAAAAATAAGGCTTGAATGAAGGGCATAAAAAATTTAATCTAAAACTACAATTCCTAACATATAATATTGGGAACCAACCAAACAATAATGAATTCATAAGCTGACTTTCAAGCATCATAGCATGAATTTAAAACGTAACTGGAAGAAGTACATATCCTTAAAAAATTTGCTTAACACTGTGGACACAACTATTATAATAAAAGGGACTAAATTTTTTCAAGGCAAGAGCTAAACTTTGAATTCATAACCAAACGCTTCATATGCTTTAAAGCTAATGTAAACACAAATCGATGTGATACCAAATATTGTTATCTCATCTGAAAGACTAAAGAATCAATTTTTTGCAACTCTAAATTCCAATATACTATTCAACCATAATGAAATTGAAGCCCCGTAAGGATGAAAAGGATTTCTTTCATTAAAGACTAACAATTTGTTTTTTGTTTAAAATCTTAACTTTGAGAAAACTGAAATAGTATTCTAGTTCGCTTTTCTAATCGATGATATCTCTTAAAATTACGCTTTCTATGTGGTATATAATATAATTATTATTCACACCTAAAACAACTTAAATAAAAAAAATACTTTCTGACTATTTTGTCCAATAGTTATCAAAATTATGCGATGACTAGTGACGATACAATAATTTTCTAATAGAAATTATCTCCGTACAAGTTTGGCTTAACTTAGATGATCACATGTGTCATATCAACAATGGATACAATTATAACTTAAACATGAAAACAAATAAATAAGTAACGAAGCATTTAGATGCCAAAACTTTTCAAGTTACACTAAGAAAATATGGATATCATGACTTTACTAAGAAGATTCGAGTGTTACCTTTTTGCGAAAATTTTACTCAATAATTGACTTAATCTACTAAAAAAAACTTTTAGAACCCACGAACTCGAAACTACGAACGAAATCCTGAACTCCGTCTTCAAATTCAATTCCTTCTTACTTGCTGTCACGACCCCAGTTCACCCTCCATGAACATGTCGTGATGGCACCTAGTTACTACGACTAGGTAAGCCTAAC
>MU741760.1:7413-38910 GCA_026770625.1 Nicotiana glauca
CCCGAGGCCCCCGGGACCTCAACCAAAAATACCAATACATCTTATAACGTTATTCAAACTTGCTCCAATCATCAAAACAGTATCGTTAACACAAAAATCACCAAATCACGATGGATTCAAGCCTAAGATTAACTAAAACTTCCGAAACTCACATTCGATCAAAAACCCGACCAAACGATG
The DNA here is from genome assembly GCA_026770625.1 of Nicotiana glauca. Taxonomy (NCBI): domain Eukaryota; kingdom Viridiplantae; phylum Streptophyta; class Magnoliopsida; order Solanales; family Solanaceae; genus Nicotiana; species Nicotiana glauca. The sequence continues at coordinate 7,594 of MU741760.1, forward strand.
TCTGATTGACCTGAAAATTTGCAGACATATCCAAAATTACCTAACGAAGCTACTGCAACTCTCGAAATTCCATTCCAACCCCCGGATCAAAATCTCACCTATCAACCGGAATTCGCCAAAACTCCAACTTCGCCAATTCAAGCCTAATTCTACACCGGACCTCCAAATTCAATTCCGATCGCACTCCTAAGTCACAAATCATCCCTCGAAGCTAACCGAACTACCAGAAATCATTTCTGAGCCCTCTAACTCACAAGTCAACTTCCGGTTGACTTTTCCAAAACAAGCTTCCTTCTAAGAAGCTATGTGCCTTATTTTTTACCAAAACCAATTCAATTACACCCGATCGACTCTAATACTGATATTGAAACATAAAGCAACACAACAAGGGGAAAACGGGGCAGTAACTCACGTGACGACGGGTCAGGTCGTCACACGCATCTAGTTTTCCTTTGTATAGGATATTAATCAGTTGTATCTAGAGGCTCAAACTTGTGACGCTAGATCTGTTGGGCTGTTATTACTGTTATTATGGTTTCCGCACTATTTTATTATTAACAAACTGAGAGTTTATGCTTAGTTGGTATTTTTAAGTTTAATAATTGGAATGGAAATGTTCAATGGTCGGGCTTGCCTGACAAAGTGTTGGGCGCCATCACGACCGGGGTTTGGGTCGTGACAGAAGCGCTTAAACCACAAATATGACTTGTACCGGGCGTTGGAACCAAAATACGAGCCCGATACCATTACTTTTTGATCAAATTTCATTTCCATTTTCCTTAACAATTTCACAAAAATAATTTAACAGAAAAATTCTTTTACTCGGGTTCTAGACCTCAGATTTCGACTTCGGGCGCATGCCCGAGTCCCATATTTTTCTACGGACCTTCCGGGATCGTCCAATCTCGGGTCCGGGTCCGTTTACCAAAAATATTGACCAAAGTTAACTGTAATCATATTAATATCAAAATTCTTCAAATTTTTCACAGAATTCACATATTTCAACATAAAAGTTTTTTGGCTACGCCCTCGGACTGCGCACGCAAATTGAGGCAAATAAAAATGAGGTTTTCAAGGCCTCGGAAGCACGGAACAAGTGAAAAAATAGGTGATGACCCTTTGGGTCGGCACAGGAAGTAGCCAACAGGCAACAACCTTCTAACATTACAGTTGCTTCAGAATATATAGTACTGCCATAATTACCCCCTCATCCAATAAATTCATACCAGTTTGTCGATGACTAAGAAGAAGAAGGACAGCTAATAATGCAAATTGACAACCAACATGCAATCCAACAAAGTTTTTTGTTACCTTTTGCAATGATAAGCAACAACGAAGATGAAGTAAATATAGATCTTATACTGATAACATTAGATAGAGTTGAAGAAATTGCTGAAAGTTCTTGTGCTTCTCAAAAATCAAGAAAAAGAGTGAGGAGAAAGGTGAAAGAATCTCCACCATGTAAAATACTTAGGCACGATGCGTTGCCTTAGGAAGTAAGAGTTGGATCAATCTTTGAGAACAAACAAAACATGACTAAATTTTTTTGCGGCTTGAAGATAAACCAGAAAGTTAAATTCACTGCTGTTAGATCATGTTCCAAGACATATGAGCTGAAATGCATTGTGAAAAAATGTGATTGGAATGTACGTGTTACCAGAATAAAAAATTCCACACTGTTCAAGGTGATAAAATATCATAACATCCATGAATGCTCGGTTGATGCAAGAAAATCAGATTAAAAGCATGCTACATCAAATTTTATAATTGAACAAATTATAGAACAGAGTCGAGGCAAAAAGATAGAGGTTACACCAGCCTTTGTAGAAAATGAAATGAAAAAGAATTTTGGAATTGACATTGGTTATCAAAGGCATGTTCTATTCAAAAAGCTATTGCTTGCATAAGGGGAACACCTGAAGAGAACTATTAGATTCTTCCTTTATACCTACATGATGGTGGCCAAAAACCCAGGAACGTACACAAGCATAAAAGAGAGATGCACAGAATAGGTAAGCAAAACAATACTAACCATCAGCCTAAAGTTTCAAATGTTCCTATTTGAAAAACTTCACACCTTATGATTTGTTTTTTTTTTGTGTTTCACTGTACAGATTTGCTTATATGTTCTTTGCTCATGCGACATCAGTAGCTGGTTGGTCCTACTGTATACCTGTTATTGAAGTAGATGCAACGTTATTAAAGTTTAAATATTGTGGTGTTCTATTTGTTGTTGTATCAAAGTATGCAAACAATCAAATCTTTCCTCTATGTTTTGATGTAGCAGAATCAGAAAACAATGAGGCATACATTTGGTTCTTCGAGGAAATGATTAAAGCAAGTCAAGTCCGTCGTGAACTGGTTTTCTTTCCAGATAGAAACCAATCGATCGCAAATGGGATTAGAAAAGTTTTTCCTGAAGCTCATCATGGTATCTTCCTCTATCACTTTGAGAAAAATTTAAAGCAAAGACATGCAAAATCCACGGTAATAAATCTTTTTCATAGTGATACAAGGTCATACAAACATGAAGATTTTAATCAGTTAATGTCGCAACTCAAAAGTAATGACAAGAAAATATACAATTACATAATGGAAGAGCCTCCTGAGAGATGGGCTCGATCGTGGTTCCCACGGCGACATTATGATATGCTAATAACAAATATGGTAGAATCAATAAATTCCATTTTACTAAAAGGGAGAGAAATGCCTATTTTAAGAATGTTAGATTTCATCCAAGAAAAGTTGGAAGAGTGATTTTACGAAAGGAGAAAAAAGGCAAATAAAACTTTTCACAGAGTATCAATATGGGCAGAAGAAAAGATGACTAAAAAGATGGACTTGGCTTGCAAAATATTTGTGAGTATATTTATTAACTTCAGCTTTTTATATGTGTTGCAGTGATTTACTTACATTTAAAAAATTTCATACTTTTTCTTTTTGAAGCAAAAATACACTAATATAGTTTGTCTTAATTTTTTATTCTTTGTTAGGTGTTCAACCTTGAATCAATGTTGTTTAGAATAAATAGTGAAGGAATCGAATTCATTGTGGACTTTAAGAAGAGAACTTGTGACTGCCTAGAATTCCAACTTGATGAATTACCCTGTCCATATGCAATTGCTTCTATTAATAAGAGATATTTGCAGAAATCTAATTACTACTCAAATTTGTATTCAAGGGAAATATGGTTGAAAACATATGAAGGACATGTGAATATCGTGGGAGATAAAAAATCATGGGATATACTACAAAATGTACAATCTGAGATCACAAAACCTCCCGATGTAGAGGTTTTACAAGGAAGAAGACAAAAGAAGAGGCATATACCTGTGACTGAATCATCAGTACCATTCAAGTCTACCAAATGCAGTCGATGTAAACAAGCTGGGCATAACAGAATAACTTGCTTATCTTCTCCAGCACCTCATCCATATTCCAAGAAACACACTGAAAAATACTCCAACCTTCAATAATCCTTGGTCTAAATTTAGACTTTCTTTATTGTATGACATAATTGAAATGTGATTTTTTTATAGAAATAAAAAAAAAGCTCTTGGACAATTTTCTATACTGTTAAAGTACAAATCACTCATTTTTGATGCGCAGGCTTACATGTTTGATTGCATTTTAAAAAAGTACGTAATGACTTATCAGAGAAAAAACTTCAGGTTACAGTATGTGGAATACATATCCTTAAACAAACACACACACACACATACAAACACTCACACATACATACATACGCATACAACACATAAAAAGAAACGCATGTACAAACAAAAGCTGCAGCATCTCTAAGCTGAAGTTGTAAAAAAAGAACTTAATAAAAACTAAGTACCATACTGCAACTAAGAAGTATAAAGCAAATACTAACAAATAACAAGGATAATGCAAATAGAAAGCTAAGAACAAAGAGGGTGATAATTATATTGATATAAAAAGAGGTCAGAACAACACACAAATTACAAACAAAGCTTCAGCTCTATGGGCTGAAGTTATACAAAATGAACCTAAAAAACTTCAGCTCTATGGTCTGAAGTAAACAAAAAATCATAGCATTGAAACATAAAAAATAATTACAAACACTAATAATCATCACCATCACCATCATCATCATCATCACAGTACTCCTCAATTTCTCTAAATATCTCATCATCATCACTATCGGAGATAACTATAGGGTAGTCGTGCAAAATACCACTGAATCCAATAAGATCAATCTTCAACTTGTTGAATTCATCACGCAACTGACTTTGTTCGATGATTACTCTATCCATAAGAGGAAGAAGAGTCTTTAGGTTGTTTTGCAGATTGGAATAGTCGTTCTAGCTGGGAAACTGAAAACTATCAAACTGTTGCACAACCTTGTCGAACGAGGCTGAATAATCTCCACAACTACGTTCCATGTTAAGCCTGTTCTGGAATGATTGATTGGCATAGAGCTTTGGTCTGATTCTCTCCCAATATGCCTTTATTTGATCCACAAAATCATAAGATTAGCCATTGGTTTGTTATTGTACCACTCACACTTCAAAGCCTCCCACTTCTTCATAATTTTATCTATATTAGGCTTCCCACTTCCACTTGCACCAGATATTTTTTCTTTAACAAAAGCTGAAAGACTAAGGATGAATATAAATTTAAAGAAATATGATAGAAGTCTATGAATGACTATGAAATTTTCAAGTTAAGAGATTGTTAATATAGACAAAGAGTTCACCTAATCAATTTAATCTATAGATATAAAAGTAACTTTTCAGCTGTTTTTACTGTTTTAAGTTCAGAGAAATTGAATGATACAAGATAAGTAGGTGGTAAAAACAAGTATGTGGTAAATGCAAAAAGAAATGTAACTTCAGCCCCAGATTTTTTCTATAGTAAAATAATAACTTCAGCCTAAAAAATAACTTTTCGAATCATTTACTATATAGTCAAACAAATTTAAATAAAAGATGAAGTATTTGACAAAAGACAAAAAGTAGATAGTAAATGCAAAAAAGATAAATATCAACTTGAAAAAATACCAAAACATGCTAAAGTTTTTCTCTTAAAGCTTTTTAAAAAAACTTCGGCCCATTGTGCTGAAGTTTTTTAGTATATTTCCAAAATCTTCAGCACCTAATAAGCTGAAGTTTTTGTGTTGGATTCAATAGTTTTTGTCCTAAAGCTTTTTCAAAAAACTTCTGCCCAATGTGCTGAAGTTTTTTAGTATATTTCCAAAAACTTCAGCACTTGATAAGCTGAAGTTTTTGTGTTGGATTCAATAATTTGTGTCCTAAAGCTTTCTCAAAAAACTTCGGCCCAATATGCTGAAGTTATTTAGTATATTTATAAAAACTGCAGCACTCGATAAGCTGAAGTTTTTGTCCTGGACTCGATAGTTTTTGTCGTAAAGAATTTTTAAATAACTTATGCAGAAACTCCTGAAGATATTTAGTGTATTTAATGATGAGTTGAAGTTTTTGTCTTACATTTGACACTTTTGTTATGACTTCTAACCAAAACTTCAGCTTAAAAAGAAAAAGTTATTTACTTCATGCTCAAGTTTAGCATGCTGAATTTCAACAAAAATATACTTGAAATTCATTTAAAAAGACACAAATATATTTGAAACAATTCAAGTCACATAATTCACACAAAACAATGTATATTCACAAAATCCAATTTTGATTTCTCTTACATCCTTGGAATAAAAGAAAAAATTAGTTCTTTGTTTACAAGTTATTCTCTATTCAAAAAATTCACAGAGTGTCTTCATATTCTCCATAGTCATGTCCTAGTTGCTCTTCTTGATTTCTTAACCACATTCTATGAACCTTCACTATGTCTTCCACCAAAAAATTTTCTGTCAGACACAGGTTGACGAAGTTTAGTACTATAATTTTTTTAGCAACTACCGTCTTCTTTCATAAGAAAAAAAAACAAGAAAATATTGGCCAAAGACATGCTTACTGGTGTGCATCTGGGAATTCGTGGGAAGCAAAGATAGTGAAGGAGAAGTCCATAATATTTCATATGTGACGGAGACTGGCTACATCAAAAACTCGAGCCCTGGGAAATTTGCTCTTTTTCCTAAAAGTTAGATTTATCAACTAGTAAAAAGAGCAAATTGTCTTGGTGCTCGATTGTTTGATCTGGTCACTCTCTTTCACATATGAAGTATTTCGACTTCTCCTTCACTATCTTTGCTTCCCACGAACTCCCTGCTACACCCAATAAGCATGTCTTAGCTAACATTTTCTTATTTTCCTTTGAATACAAGTTTAAAAAAAATATGATAGAAGTCTATGGATGACTATGAAATTTTCAAGTGAAGAGACTGTTAATATAGCCAAAGAGTGCACCTAATCAATTTAATATCTATAAATGCTGAAGAGATTGTTAACTGTTTTTTGTTTAGATAAACTGAATGTAACAAGATAAGTATTTGGTAAAACAAGTAAGTAGTAAATGCTAGTAGTTGGTAAATGCAATTAAAAAATAGTAAAAAAATAAGGCAACAAAAAGTAGGTGATATAGGTGATAAATGACAAAAAGTAGCTAGAAATGCAAAAAAAGATAAGTATCAAGTTAAAAAAAAATACCAAAACATGCTAAAGTTTTTGTCTCAAAGCTTTTCAAAAAACTTCGGCACATTGTGCTGAAATATTTTAGTATATTTCCAAAAACTTCAGCACCTGATAAGCTGAAGTTTATGTGTTGGATTTAGTAGTTTTTGTCTCAAAGCTTTTTCAAAAAACTTCGGCCCAATGTGCTGAAGTTTTTTAGTCTATTTCCAAAAAACTTCAGAACCTGATAAGATCAAGTTTTTGTGTTGGATTCAGTAGTTTTTGTCTCAAAGCTTTTTCAAAAATCTTCGGCCAAATATGCTGAAGTTTGTCAGTATATTTCCAAAAACTTTAGCACTTGATAAGCTGAAGTTTTTGTGTTGGATTCAGTAGTTTTTGTCTCAAAGCTTTTTCAAAAAACTTCGGCCCAATGTGCTGAAGTTTTTTAGTATATTTTCAAAAACTTCAGCACCTGATAAGCTGAAGTTTTTGTGTAGGATTCAGTAGTTTTTGTCTTAAAGCTTTTTTTAAAAACTTCAGCCTAATGTGCTGAAGTTTTTTAGTATATTTCCAAAAACTTCGGCACCTGATAAGCTGAATTTTTTGTGTTGGATCCAATAATTTTTGTCTTAAAGCTTTTTCAAAAAATTTCGGCCCAATGTGCTGAAGTTTTTTAGTATATTACCAAAAACTTCGACACCTGATAAGCTGAAGTTTTTGTGTTGGATTCAATAGTTTTGTTATGACTTTTAACCAAAACTTCAGCTTAAAAAGCAAAAGTCATTTACTTCATGTTTAACTTTTTTCAAACAAAAATGTACTTAAAATTCATGATAAAAGACACAAACATATTTGTATAACACAAAAAGTGAATTAAAAAAATAATTAATGTATATTCACAAAATACAAATTATGTTCAACCAATCGTCTATTAAAAAAATGCACACAGAGTCTCTTCAAAATATCCATAATCATGTCCTTGTTGTTCTTCAGAAGTTTCATAACCGCTATCTTTTTTCCACTTTCCATGAGCCCAAAGATTGGCAGGCAATTCTCTCCTAAATGTCAATGACTGACTTTGATCGAAATTGAAGACATCTTCTCTGTTCAACCGCAAATCAATAAACTTAAGAGCAAATATACCACAATCAACACTGCAAAAAACACATAAAAAAGAAATTGAAGAATAGTTAACACAAGGGCAAAAAATAATAAACATAAGATGCATAGTAAAACATATGCAAAATATGTACCTGTTAGTTTGTTGATAATTTTGAATCTTTCCACAGGACTTTTCCCATAATATTTATTATGTGCCCCAAAATTCAAGCATTTCAGACAATGTGGGATCATCCGGGCATAAATTTTGATATGTTCAATCGCATGTTCGTATGTTACACTGCCCATGGAATGATACACAGATATAATTTTATCTTCAAAATCTAGAATTCCAAAAAGTAGTGCGTAAATTTCTTGCCCGTCCTTGGCTTACGTCGAAATGGAAAAAATACTTTTTTGGCAGATGCCCATGAGATACCACAGGAAAGGTCGATCCCTTTTACGTAGTTGGCCACCTTTTCATTCGTTGATTCTTCCTCATACCAAGTAAAGTCCGTAAGTGACTGAATAACTGCTTCTTCTTCTTCTAATTCTTCTTCAAACTGTTGTTTGGATATCCTCTTTCTCTTTGATTTGCTCTTTTTTTATCCTTCATTCTCTTTTGCTTCCTTTTGTTAATTATCTTCATCTTTTCTTCTGAAGGATGAATACCATCCAGAATAGTGATATACTGATTGAAAACTAAATCTATTACTGCACATCTTGATTTTGGATAACGTGGAAGGTGATAACAATATTTTTTGCACAAGTAATATATGCCCACATCAATATGCTGCAAATGAAAAACAACAAATGATAACATGTGAAATTACCAATATGAAGTTTATAAAAAACACATTGCACAACTACAAACAGCATGACAAAAACTTAAGCATATTCAGTTTGAAGTGTTAGGCTGAAGTTTTAGCAAATAAGCTAAAAAAACTTTAGCAGTTTACTATGAATATAGCTGAAGTTTTCCAAATTACAGTGCAAAAACTTTACTATAAAAAATAAGTTGAACTTTTGGGAAATACAGTTCAAAAAACAAACATAATAACTTACTTCATCCGAAAGATCAGAGTCAGGATCCATAAGCTCGGTAAAGAATGATTTTGTAATATCAACTCCACCTAATCTGAATGGATTGGAATCATATTCACTAGTATCCATCTCTAACCACTCTTTAAATCTTTGCATCAATCCACTATCTTGATTAATATAATGAAAGGAACACCTTCTTGTATTCTTTCCTACTTCCCAATCTTGACCCCTTTGCTTTTTTTTATGATATAAGGAGATCTCAACCAAATACTCGCCATACGAATTCTTTTCTCTTTTTTATTTGGTTTTCCTTTTGCTTGCTCTACCTGCTGTTCCGTTAAAACTAACTGCTGTTGTTCAACAGTAGGGGAAAAACTACAGCCGTCATGGCAGATGCTTGACCAACTCCCTGTTGTTCACGGCGTTCTTGTGTCTCTTCATGAACAACAACAACAGCAGAATTACCTTCTGAATCAACCCCTTATGTACTACCAAGTGAAAATGAACATAAATTGAAGTTGGGAATATCACTGGTGTCACACATAGGAGAACTAGAAATCTTCCTTCTCTTAGGTTTTGGAAGAAGTTCCGATGCATCAGATGAGATCTACAAAAGCAAGGAAAATATAAACATAAATAAAACTGATAGAGAACACACATTAGGAAAAAAAAACAACTTGTAATCGAATTGCAGAAAATAACTACCTGGTCTAAGTGTTGCGGCACAGATGGTGTTTGCATTCCAACAGATCTATATCTTCATGCAAAAAAAATAAATAAATAATACTGACTAAATTTTATAAAATAATACCAACACACTTCACACCTATTTGTGAGGCAACAGGTGTGAATATATGTATTTTTCCTTTTTCATATTTCTCTTTAAGCTCACCAAATTCTTTTTGAGCAGCCTCAAGTCTTTCTGAAAAATCATTCAAAAACATAAAAAAGAAAATAAATTATGTAAATTTTCAAACTGTAAAAAACATACTTCAATCAAATATAATAAATTTATAATATATAGAATACATTGACGTTTGTCTTCCGCTGTGGTTTCCCTAGGCAGCATGCCTTTGTTGATATCAACATTTCCAGCTTCATTCAATTGTGAACCAACGTCGAGGACCATTGCAGTTGTCACGACCCAAATCCCAAACCCGGTCGTGATGGCGCCTCTCATGAAGACAAGGCCAGCCAACAAAACAAACGCTTCCTTTTAACAGTTATTTAACATTTATAAAACTAAAACATGATTAGCATAATCAAAAGCACGGAAAACAACGATAACAACAGGGAACCATCCCGTCACAGTCTGACATTAGGATGTCACTAGTCATGAGCTACTACAGAGTTCACTAAAGTACTACAAGTCCAGAAATAGGAACAAATTCTGAAATTAACAAGAACAACATAAAATAAGGGAGAAGATCTGGTGATGCGGACGCTAGCGGTCACCTGACTCGGCCATGAGAACAAATCTTCAAAAAGCTCAAAACCCGCTACCGGGAAACAATACCTGCAACTGCACGTGAGGTGCAGGGAGTAAAGTGAGTACTCCAATTCAGTGAGTAATAAAAGTAAATAATATCTTAAAGTAAGAAATCACGTAAGGCACTCCATCATGCTATATAGAACAGTACAACCCTTTTTTTGATTACAGAAGAAACAGTAAAATCATGAAAATCCTTTGGAAAGCATCTGGGATCAGTTAAAACTTCTTTTGAAAATATTCCTTTTCAAAAATTGCAAAAATAATTTCAACAAGTAGGAAATATTCAGAAATCTGCCCCTCGGGCTCAATATCAACTTCTCAGTACAGTATCAGCCCCGCGGGCTCACTACCAACTCACAAAGTACAACATCAGCCTCTTGGGCTCACTCCCAACTCACAAAGTACAAGATCAGCCTCTCGGGCACAGCACTCCATTAACAAATAACACCAGGGTATCTGGTAGACAGTGCAAGAAGTAGCATGAATGCCAATGATATGAATGTTGAATGTCATGACAACATTACAAGATGAGAACAAATGCATGAGTGCAATGCAATGCATATGACGGTACACTCTAGTACCCGCTGCGGCGTGCAGCCCGCTCCATTTATTTATCATTGACGGCGCTCGCTGGGGGTGTGCCCTATAACTCATAAGTCAACGTCCGGTTGCCTTTTTCAACTTAAGCTTTCCTTAAAGAGACTAAGTGTCTCATTTCTTATCAAAATCAATCCAAATCAACTCTAACACACCACATACCGATAATGAAACATGAGGAAGCATGAAATGGGGGAAACGAAGCAATAACACATGAGACGACGGGCCGGGTCATCACATCCTCCCAACTTAAACAAACGCTCGTCCTCGAGCGTACCTAGAGTTGTTCTGGAAGTCCACCAATAGCTGAAGAACTTTACCATGCATACACCCGGGGATGACCCCACGTCACCCTATCTCGCATAGGTCCGATAACACAACATAGTTGAATTTTCGCAATCCACCTGGTCGAGAAACCATAGAACCACACTTCACTTCCCAAAATTTTACACAAGATCAGAACCTAACATCTTTATTCAGAGTAAACCCGAACCAACTGTAATAACCCATACCTTCAACTTCCGGTGCAATTCTCTGATATACCACATAGCTCAAACACATGCAGCGATAACTCCTATTCACGGCAGCTATCCACAACAGCCATATACCGATAGAAACCTCTTATTAGCTAAAGTCTCATTCCAACACTTTCATATCCTACCAATGATAATGAAACACACAGCAAACCGTATCCATTTCTCAGATCAACCCTTCATGAGGCCATTTCTCCTCTGGCAATTACCATAGCCGAACCTCGATATTTACCCATAAAACATGCTAAAATCAAATCTGTTTATATTCATTAATAATCCCCACGATCTCCTTTGACCAAACACACCGTCCTGGTGACATGACACAATCATTACGGCCTAACCACAACTTGCATAATACGCGCACCAATAAGAAACGCATCCGAAAAGTCCCTCAATATCGGAACGGGATCAGTGATAGCAATCTCTACACTGACATCCATCACAAATGCCCAATTAAGAAATCACTCCTTCCCAGTTGTCCGCTGGTTCTTTGAAATATAAATCATTCTGCTAAAACATATTCTAACGCACTTCACCACTTAACCCGTGACATTTACGGCGTATCCCCTAATGCAATAGTTCAAAATCACCCAACACTAAGACAACCAGTCTGAATTCCAACTTCACATCCGAAATATAACATATCAGCGAATAAAGATCCACCACCATAACATAGCCTGTACATCAGAACTCCATATAGCACACAAATCATCATACCTGATCCCAGTTTCCACCGTGCAATGCACACACACATTTGATACTCCTTCATTCCATGACAGATACTCGATATTTACCTGTGCTTCCGAGCAAACCAGAATACCACCAGTGGACCCAACAAGAGCATGCCGCAATACTACTGAAATATAATCAGTTTAATCACATTACCTTTTTCTGAGACATATGCTCTCATCAAATCACTTCCACTTAGCAATATCATTTTCCCTAATCATCCGAAGATCATTTATCTAATCGCTTAGGAGGAATCACTACACATCCCATGCTCTGCATGACATAAACAGGTCTTGTTCAAATTCTAACAATACTGACACGACGGATGAGACCTGTACATATTCATAACTACTACCGAAACAACAATTCATTAGTTCTATACTCTTGGCAAGAACTATCACCTCATTTTGAGCCAAACAATGGTCTTAGATCTTTAATTTACTTCACATACTCATATTGCATTGATCTCAAATTCAATGATCTCGTCTCACCCAGTACGAACTTCTCGGGAAATAAGCCACTCCAGACATAATTAAAAGTCGCATATGATGCCCCAATGCGCCAACAGGCTACCAATTCAAACGCAATACAAAAGAAAACGAGCTCTGAAAGGAATTACCAAATCCTACGCACTAATACAGACTTTCCTTGGAAAACAGGAAGCAAGGCATACAAAGATAGCATATAGAAAACTATACTCGATTTCACACTGTTGCGGCATGCAACTCGATCCAGATAACATACCCATGGCGGCGTGCCACCGATCCACACATAGATCTCACATAAGGAGATGCACATCGAGCCAAATTTGCACATTACAACAAAATACCGAATATCGGACATACATGCTAAGTGCATAATAACACCTCTGAAGATTATATAGCGTTATAGCTATAAAACTCAAGTACAACTGAGGCGTGATATACAATCGGAATTTTAGCAGCCAAGTTGCTTATATAACATCATTCCTACGCGGATTCTCAACATGAAAGCAATTTTTCAAGTTGTCTCACAACTCACACGGCGCAATGCATCACTATGCGAGATATCTGACAATGAAGAATCAACCTAACTACTCTTCCATGAGGACCGCGTTACAAAAATGCACACATCTGGCCTGATATAGATCTATTATTCACATTAAGTCCATCCACCGACTTCAAGCTGATTCTGATCACAATGAACTAGTTTGACAACCTTTCAAGGGTCCGTAATAACTCTTTTTTTCTCATAACACACAAGAACAACCATCATACTTGGTTTACATCATTAATCAATTAAGTGACTACATGCCATACTCATATAATCTTCCCGTGGGACACACTCCCACAACCTACCATAACAATATCTGGGGCGTACTTCCAGACCACCGGTTGTACTAACGTTGAAGAGCGGTCAAGAATCATTAACCAGGACGCAAAACCCTTTTTGCGAAACACCAATCTCAGGTGACATTGAAGATAATACCAACTCACCTTAAACATCGAAACTTCTTTCCTTCTCATCCGAGCTCATGACATCCTTGTCAAAATTTTCCTTCACTCGTGTCATTCTCGACCCAATTTCCACAACCAGGACTGATTCACCTGCATGCATCAAATCATAACTAACATAATACATAACCACACAATCCGCTAACCAATAGCAAGCTCCCCAACTTGGCTCGAAGCCATATATCACAACACACTATATTCATAACGCATATGCTCCATTGCTGTCGTAATACCATCGTGAGATTAAACTCTCTTTCATAAGCTTGTGGAAACACAAATTATCTGGAATTTTAACTCTTCTGCATTTTCTTGCATTCACTCACATAACAGTTAAGTCTACTCTCTAGGCGACCAAATTTTTTTTTTTTTTTACTAAGTCCCAAATTTTCCAAAAGTTTCGGCAGAGTCTCGTTTGTAATTGGGCATATCCACCTGCCAGAGAATCACCAAAACCATCCTAACAAAACATCCATAACTTGACAAAGCGTCACAATGCATATCAATTACATAAATCTCAATACTACATGTATTATACTATCAAAATTGATACATGGACAATGTGTTGCACCTATTTGAATTATAACACATAGAAAATACCTTTCAACCCTCCATTATTTGGGCTATTCAACCAAGTAAGAACATTTTCTTTCCTTAATATTTTCGACCTTCAAGGTGGTCTTCTCGACTCATCGATTTCGTCATAATACATTTACAGAAGCGATCCCAGCTCCCAGACTTATCTAACTAGTATAACAAATAGATTTTCCCTCATAATCCAATTACCCACTAGCTTTACCTTTAGTTAATATTTTTGTATACATTCCACTGCCATACACATAACACAACCATTAAGTCTTCCTGATTCTGAACTCATACAACCACACGTAATGTACTACACTTCCCAACTAGGAATACGAAAAATATTCTTCACGCGCCCATAACTCGGTCCACACATCGAATCACAATAGGAATCGAACACTTAACATTTCATCTATTATCCAGCATACTTCTTCATCACTACCAAGTCATAGGCAAAGATCCGGCCTCAAGTCCTCCAAACTGGCCCAACATCAAACTCACGGAAATTACATCTCGCCCCTTGATCGGGGAATTGCATGCCATCAAGGCTCATCTAATACTGAGCGCTCATGCGCGCATACAAACGTGTGGAAGGAATTTCAAAAGTTTTTTTTCAAGATGAATCAAGGAAGCACGATAAGAATTCAAGAATGCGAAGCTTTCCTAAAGGTTTTGCAGCCTCTCGAGGATAGATACAGACGTCTCTGTAACGATCCGCGAGACTCAACTAAACCTGCTCATGACTCGTGAGACCTAATAACCTTGGCTCTGATACCAACTTGTCACGACCCAAATCCCAAACCCGATCGTGATGGCACCTCTCGTGAAGACAAGGCCATCCAATGAAACAAACGCTTCCTTTTAACAGTTATTTAACATTTATAAAACTAAAACATGATTAGCATAATCAAAAGCACGAAAAATAATGATAACAACAGGGAACCATCCCGTCACAGCCCGACATCGGGGTATCACTAGTCATGAGCTACTACAGAGTTCACTAAAGTACTAAAAGTTCGGAAATAGGAACAAAGTCTGAAAGTAACAGGAACAACATAAAATAAGGGAGAACATCTGGTGCCGCAGACGCTAGCGGTCACCTGACTCAGCCATGAGAACAAATCTTCAAACAGCTCAAAACCCACTACCGGGAACAATACCTGCAACTGCACGCGAGGTGCAGGGAGTAAAGTGAGTACTCCAACTTAGTGAGTAATAAAAGTAAATAATAGTTGAAAATAACAAATCACGTAAGGCACTCCATCATGCTATATAGAACAGTACAACCCTTTTTTTTATTACAGGAGAAACAGTAAAATCATGAAAATCCTTTGGAAAGCATCTGGGCTCAGTTAAAACCTCTTTTGAAAATATTCCTTTTCAATTGTTGCAAAAATAATTTCAACAAGTAGGAAATATTCAGAAATCTGCCCCTCGGGCTCAATATCAACTTCTCAGTACAGTATCAGCCCCGCGGGCTCACTCCCAACTCACAAAGTACAACATTAGCCTCTCGGACACAACACTCCATTAACAAATAACACCAGGGTATCTGGTAGATAGTGCAAGAAGTAGCATGAATGCCAATGATATGAGTGCTGAATGTCATCACAACATTACAAGATGAGAACAAATGCATGAGTGCAATGCAATGCATATGACGGTACACTCTAGTATCCACTGCGGCGTGCAGCCCGCTCCATTTATTTATCATCGACGGCGCTCACTGGGTGTGTGTACAGACTTCGGAGGGGCTCCTACAGCCCAAGCGCAATAACAAGCCATCTCGTGGCATCACATCTAGGCTCTCAGCCTCATATTAATATCAGTATAATCATCTAGGCACTCGGCCTCAATATCAATGTAACACCGCTGCGGCGCGCAGCCCGATCCACCCATAATCAATATAATACTGCTGCAGCGCGCAGTCCGATCCATGCTCAGTCCAGAAAATCATCATAAGCCCCTTGGGCATTTATAAAACAGTAGTTCTCAGCCTGAAATATCATTTAAAATATCATTTGAGTTTTCAAAACTTAGAAGCATGGCTGAGTTTGCAAAACAGTATTTAAAACCTTGGACTGAAACCAAATGATATGCAAGACATGCTAAAACAGTAATATCAATCCCCGAAGGATTCACATAGTTGGCACGAAGCCCAAAAATAGCAGTCAGCTCATAGTATGATGATACAAGTAGCTTCAGTCAAATACACGGAAAAATCAACAACCGAGACGGACCAAGTCACAATCCCCAACGGTGCTCTACCCCACGCTCATATCTGGCGTGCAAGTCACCTCAATACAGCACTATGATGTGCAAATCCGGGGTTTCAAACCCTCAGGATATCATTTACAAGTATTACCACCTCTAGCCGATGAAATCTCTAGCTCGCAACGTCTTTGCCTCGCAAATCGACCTCCTTGCATGTAGAATCTGCTCAAAACCATAACGAATACATTACAATAGGCTAAGGGGACATAACCCAATCGAAAAGACTCGTAAAACATCGAAATTCACGAAATTTGCAAAACCCGAGCCCCAGGCCCATGCCTCAAAATCCAGAAAATTTTACATCAACACGATCTTTATCTCGCCACGAGTTCATACATACTAAATTCACAAAATTCGGAGTCCATTTGACCCCTCAAATCACTAGTTTAAACTCTTTCAAATTTCAAGCCCTAACCTCCATTTTTAGCCTTAATTCCCTTGGATTTTCAGTGTTAATCCATGTTTTTACACCATAATAACATAATCTAAGACCAAGAATTCATAGTTGATGAAAACTCTCGAAACCCTCTTCACAATCGCCCAAAAATCGCCTTAGTTCGAAGTCCAAAATGTTTTCTCCTTCAAAATTCGCGAAGAAGACTTAATATTATTCTGCCCAAACGTTTTCGCTTATGGGGTCCATGCACCGCACATACGGCTTCCGCTTTTGCGGTCAAAACACCATTTATGCGGTCTCACTTAAGCCGCCAGGGGCCGCTTCTGCGGTCCTAAATTCTGCGGTTGCCGCATATGCGGACCTCTTTCCGCTTCTGCGGAAGGTCGGGCCCCCCACTGGAGCCGCTTATGCGATCCCCAAGCCACATCTGCGGAACCGCCTATGCGGTCCCTTTTCCGCAGATGCGGAAATGACAGAACTAGAATTCCAAAAATCATGCCAAACTCCAAAACTCTCCGTTTCCCCACCCGAACTTACCCCGAGGCCCTCGGGACCTCAACCAAAAATGTCAACACCTCTTAAAACATCTTACAAACTTGTTCCAATCATTAAAACACATCCAACAACACTAAAACCATCAAATTTCCTCAAATCAAAGCCTAAGTTCAACAAAAACTTCCGAAACTCGCATTCAATCAAAAACCCGACCAAACGACGTCCGAATGACCTGGAATTTTGCACATATATCCAAAATCACCTAACGAAGCTACAGAAACTCTCGGAATTCTATTCCGACCCTTGGTTCAAAATCTCACCTATCAATCGGAATTCGCCAAAATTCTAACTTCGCCAATTCAAGCCTAATTCTACACCGGACCTCCAAAATCAATTCTGATCACGCTCCTAAGTCACAAATCATCCCCCGAAGCTAACCGAATCGCCGAAAATCACATCCGAGCCCTCTAACTCATAATTCAACGTCCGGTTGACTTTTTCAACTTAAGCTTTCCTTAAAGAGACTAAGTGTCTCATTTCTTATCAAAATCAATCCAAATCAACTCTAACACACCACATACCGATAATGAAACATGAGGAAGTATGAAATGGGGGAAACGAAGCAATAACACATGAGACGACGGGTCGGATCGTCACAGCAGTATTCTCTGGAAGGTTTTTCTCAACTCTACCTTCATTCAATTGAGCATCATCGGACAGTTTTTGATTTTTGTCAATTGAACCACAATTCGTTTTAACTTCCACTATATATTCATAAAGAGGGAGAATATATCAACTAGTTTTTCTATAAATAAAACATAAAAAAATTTATACCTGTATTGAAAATTTCACTATAGGATATTATAAAAAAATAGTTAAAACTTCAACATTAAGGAGGCTGAAGTTAGCCAGTCACAAATAAAAACTTAGGCAGTTACAAAAAAAACTTCTGCTCTAGAGCTGAAGTTTGACAGTTACAAAAACAAAAACTCCAGCTCTAGAGCTGAATTCACCTGCTACAAACCAAAACATTCACCAAAAAATATGCTGTATTTTTTACAAAAAACACAAACACATGAAATAAAACTTCAGCTCCTACCTAAGGTATCATTTAAATATTATAAACTTCACACTTTGTACCTGTAATAACAATTTCCTGTGTATCACCACCTAGAAGTTCTTTGCAAATAGATAGTAATCCTCGATACCGATCATCTTTCCTAATAGTGCATACAAGGGCTTCATCTCCATCACCAAACAAATTTTCCAAAGCACAACTCGGTGCATGTTTTTCAGTGGAAACAACTTGATCATCTACACCTTTCTCAGTTGTTAACTCTTCATCATTTCCATCATTACTCTATCTACAAACACTAGATTTTTCCTCTCCGCCTTGTTGTTCAACATGTTCACCGCTTTCAATAACCGCTTCATTATGTGTAGCATTATAATCTGCGGCTTTACACAACATCATGAGCAGTATGTTCTTCAGTCTCAACAACTTGATTATCTGCACCTTGCTTGCTTCCAATATTCTGAGTTGATAACTGTGCTTCATCATTTCCATCTATGCTCAATCTATCAGCACTGGAACGTTCCTCTTCAACTTGATCTTGAACATGTTGATCACCTTCAGAAGCCTATGGATGTTCGTAACATTCGTTTATCCTGTCATATTCTCGATGCTTACTCAAATCAAAATTTCCATTGTCCATTCGATTAATTTTGTTGACAATAGTAAAACTGCTCAAACTTCTCATCAAAATATTCCTAGAAAAAAAATTACTAGCAATGATTAATTTGAATAAACATCAGCACAAATAAAAAGACTTCTCTATAAATTAGCGTACTTTCACTTTTACAAAAATCACATCCACAATAGCAGTACGCTCCTCCTTTTTAAACTTAGCGAAAACTTCGTTCACGATCGTGCTTCTCTCTTTTTCTTCATGCCTTTGAACCTCAGTCGGTAACCTCTAGAATAGATACACAAAAAAATTCAGATATAGAAGAAAACTTCAGCTCAAAAAATATGTTGTACTTTTACAAAAACAAACACAAAAAACTTTAGGTCAAAACTTACAGAGCATATTGTCTCAAGTAATTCATTATCATGAAAGTCAGATGTAGAAGAAGTAGAACGACTCTGTGTACGAGATGCTTCGCCAATAAAAGCAGTTCAATTCGGTTCTTTTGATCGATTCTGACTACGTGGTGATTCACCAATGACATGAATTCGATTTGCTTTTTTTGATCGACTCATACTAGGTGGTGATTTACCAATGACAGGAGTTCGATTCGCTTCTTTTGATCAACTCAGAGTACGTGGTGATTCCAGTTGAAGGAACTGCATTAACTACCTTTGAACGAATCTGGCTGCATGGTAATTGCCCAACTAAAGGCATTGAATTCAATTCCTCTTCTATAGGAATTATATCCAATACCCTAAAGTCACGATATCTCTGTTTAATACAAAAAAGTATATTATGAGGAGAAAAAACTAATATATTAACATATTAATACAAAGATAAAAAAAAGTAACTTACTTCATGAGTACTGAACATATAATAAAGTTCAGGAAATTCAGGCTCTCGCACACATACATAACATAACATCCTGGGGACCTGAGGGGTATCAAGGTACTCATCCTCTCTTATATACTTCTCTTGAACATCTGGGAAGCGCTCATAGAACCAAGCACATAACGGATAAGGAAATCCACCAAGTTTATACTCAGTTGTATGGAATTTGTTCTGCTTGTCCAATGCATGTTTCAGTGAATAAATGAGCTTCTCATAAGCCACATTACCCCAAGGATATTCAGCACAAACCTTATCATCTTCAACAATATATGCATACTCCTCTGCCACACATAACTCAGTATTTTTCCCAAACAGAATAGACTCAACAACAAGAATCTCCATAAGCTTAACTGCATCATCATCACTCTCACATACCTGTACATGATTCACAGCATTCTTTGGAATTTCATTGCGAGTCATAAAACTTCGAATATCCTTCAAAGTCATACCCTTGGACTTACCAAAATACCGCTTCAAAAGATTGCTCTCTCGATTAATTAGTTTTTTAACATTGTGTGTTGTGATCCGCAAATCACACATAATGTGAGAGTCTTCAAGGGTGCAGGAAACACCATGCCCAAAAATCTTGAAACTAATGGAGTCTCGATCATTCAGATATTCGAGAAAGACACAGACAATGAACCAACTTCATGCTGCATTGAAAACTCTCTATATCCATAATGTATCTAAATGTACCATTATTGTAACGACCCGATCGGTCGTTTTACCTTTTAGAACCATGTTCCCCTAAATAAAGACTCCCGTACTTTATTTAACTAATTTATGACTTGCGAGGGCGATTGGTTCGGGAATTGGAAGGGTTTTGAGTAAAAATATGTCCATTTGCTTCTTTAAGATTTCTTAAAAAGTTCAAGTTTGACTTCGGTCAACATTCTAGGAAAAACGAACCCGGATTCGTGATTTGATAATTTTTAAGGGTCTGTGGGAAAATATGGGACCTGGGCGTATGTCTGGAATCAAATTCCGAGGTCCCTAGCCCGAGTAATGAATTTTTATCTAAAATTGTTTAATCGAAGTTTTAAGGAATTAAAGAAACTAAGTAATCATTGATTCCCTAGGTATCGGACTCGGATTTTAGTTTCGAAGCTTGGTACAGGTCCATAATGTTGTTTAAGACTTGCCCGTAAAATTTGGTATCAATCCGAGTAGTTTAAGGGCATTTTGACCCGTTAGAAGAGAATTAAGAACTTAAAGTTCAATAGTTTGATCCATTTGGTTTTAGGACATGATTCCAAGATTTAATGTTGTTTTGGGAGTTTCGAGGGTTCGAGTAGGTTTGCCTCGTGATTTCAAACTTATCGGTATGTTCGGGCGGGGCTCGGGAGCCCCGAGCGTCAAACGAGCAAGGTTCGAGCGAAGTAGGAAAATTTAAGAATGGCTGAAGTTGCTGCTTCTGTCATAACTGCATCTGCGGTTCTTGGGATGCAGATGCGGTCAGGACATCATAGAAGTGAAAAGGGATAGACCAAGGGAAAATTGCAGAAGCGGTTCCGCTTATGCGATCCCCAGACCGCAGATGCGGTCCATTCACTTTAGGCCCAAGCCGCAGAAGCAGTTTCGCATATGCGGGCCTCAGACCGCAAAAGCGGTCCTACCCCTTCTTGCCCAGTTTCGAAGATGCAGCCCCATCTTCACAGATGCGGGACTGCAGATGCGGTCCCCTAACCGCAGAAGCAGAAATCGCTGGGCAGTGGCCTTCATTTAATGCGAACTCAAATACCATTTTTTTCATTTTACACTCCACGCTTAGGCGATTTGGGGGCTTCCAAAGAGAGGTTTTCAACATAGAACTTCATGGTAAGTTAATCCCCTTCATTATTAGTTTAAATACATGTATATTAGGTAGATTAAACACTAAAAATTAGATAAAATCAAAGGGTTAGAGCTAGACCTAGGATTTTAATAAAATTAAGATTTAAGCATGAAATGTGTTATGAAATGGACTAGAATTTATATATTATTGATCCTTAGGTTGTAGAGCACAATTTCCTTCGAAAAATATTGAAATTCGGGCACGTGGGCCGAGGGTCAGAATTTAGGAAACTTGTGGAAAAGGTTGGAAAATTACTTAGATAGTTAGAATTCGACCTTTTAAGCCTTTATTGACTAGTTCTTACCTATTTTAACTAGTTTGGAATTGTTCGACTTCGAAGTAAAGGCTTGGGCTTGTTCTTGATATTGAAAGTACGCTTGGAACGAGGTGAGTCTCCTTTCTAACCTTGTATGAGGGAATTGTCCCCATAGGATCTATAACCGAATAATTATTGCTAAATGCGGGGGCTATGCACGCGCTCGGTGACGAGAGTCCGTGTGCAGCTACTACTATGATAATTGTCCGGGTAGTTTAGGACCCACATCATGCTTGTTTGTGTAAATCCTTATATTATCTTGTTATTCCGAGCACCTAGGATATGCTAGAGATTTAAAAAGGGAATAAAAACATACTTGTATAAATGTTGAAGTCTTTCTTGGCATTAATGACTATTGGTGTGCCTTGTGTGTATACTTGATATTCTCTTCTTATTTGTGGATCAGACCGATCACCTCGGTATGAATAGATACATCTATAGGCGCGTCGTCAACCCTCGGCAAGTGCACAGTTTATTTCTATTGGATCTGGTCGTCGCCTCGGCATATTTGCGCATGCTTATATAGCTTTGCCTGAGCGTGTTAAAAATTGGTATTATTTTTCGTGGCTGAAATGAATTGATAATTGTAACTATAGTAATTGATTAATCGAAATCCTAGTAAGAATATGACTTAAATGCCTTGTTGTAAACTGTTTCCTATTAAAGATCTTTCATTGTTAAAATTATTCTTATAATATTATCTTAACCTAGTGAGCATCGAGTCGACCTCTCGTCTCTACTTCTTCGAGATTAGACGGCATACTCACTGGGTACATATTGTTTATGTACTCATGCTATGCTTCTATACTTAAATGTACAGGCTCTGAGGCAGATGGATCCGGTTATTACTCTGGTGCGCATCCGTGAGCGGACGTGGGACTTTTACGGTGAGCTGCTTTCCCTCCACGTCGATCCGCAACCGAAGAAGTCTTTCTTTTGTATATCTATTTCTGTCTATTTGGATCCGAAAAGTAGTGCAGTATGATATTCTTTTGGGTGTATACTCTACTAGTTGTCCGTAGCTTGTGACACCAGGTTCTAACATACACTTTGGTAGACGATCATTTTGGGGTTGTGTAATTATTTACTACAGTATTTATCTCTTCTGGTTTAAATTCCACATTGAGTGTTTACTCCAATTATATCTAATCAGAAGCAACATAAGAAATTTTAGTAATGTTTCCACAATGGCTTGCCTGACAAGGGTGTCAGGCGCCCTCGTGACCTATTGTGAAAATGGGTCGTGATAATATTAACCTTATCCTGTTGTGTAAGAGTCAAGAAAGTTGCAATTAATTTCTTCAAATCATGGTTCCCCTTCCAGTAATCCTTAGAGTTAAACCAATCTCCAAACTCAAAATATCTTTGTCCTGGTTTTGTAGGTGGAGGAGCAGGGACATAAGGACCTGGGGGTATTACAGGCAGTGTAGTTGCTTTAGGGGCTTTGCCTTTTTTAGCTGTATTAGGATCTTTAGGTGCTTTAGGAGCCATCTGTTCAAAAAAAGTAAAAGATACAAAAAATAACACCACGACATTATGAAAAAGATCAGTTAAAACTTCAATACCTAAGAAGGCTGAAGTTCGACAGCTACAAAGACAAAAACTTCAGCTATAGAGCTGAAGTTCGATAGGTATAAGGCAAAAACTTCAGCTCTAAAGCTGAAGTTCAACAGGTACAAAACAAAAACTTCAGCTCTAGAGCTGAAGTTCGATAGTTACAAAAAAAAATTCAGCTCTAGAGATGGACTTCACCAGTAACAAACACAAAAACTTTAGGTCCTAAAGCTGGACTTCACCAGTTATAAACACAAAAACTTCACCTCCTAAATCTGAACTTCACTAGTTACAAGCACAAAACATTCAGCAAAAAAACATGCTGTAACTTTTACAAAAACTAAAACACAAATTCAAATCCAAAAATAATGCCAACCACATGATAATAACTTCAGCTCATATCTAAGATATCATTGAACTATAGTATCATCTGTTTAACTCTCAAAATTTTTAAAAATTTGAACGTCTAATCACAGAAGAATTTATAGAATTTTCATTAACAACATAAACACTCGTTAAAAAAACCTAAAAACACAATCGTAAAAGTAAAACTAATGCACTTATCAAACTAAACCCTAAGAAAATATTTTATCATAAATACATGACTATCAAAACCAAAATCAAAAATTAAATCGTAAGATAAAACCCAGAAAGTTAATGCAATGTACCTGTGATTAAATCGTAATGTGGGAACAACAACGACTAGCAGTTAAAAAATTAAAAACAACGATAAAAACCGTTTGATTTCAGAGAAAAACTTCAAAAATGTGAATAACGGGAGAGAGAGAGAGACAGAGACAGAGAAAGTAGAAGACTAGCGAATACTTGGAGAGAAAGTAGTCTTTTTAATAAAGAAGGGCAAAATGGTCTTTTCAAATGGCTTTTAACAAAAAAATGGGGTATGGGTGCAAACAGAAAGACAAAGCGGCTACATGTTAAAAAGGGGCACCCTAATAGGGCACCCCGTGCAATTTTTACATTAATGGCGAAGCCATATATAATAGGAGTTCAATTATATAAAATTACGTACATTATAAAATTACACTGTGCAAATAAAATCGAAACAAATTGTTCCGTACATAACAATTTTTTCAATTCTCTTGAAAATTAAGTGAAACTTCTAATATAGTGACAAAACTAGTTCAAAAATTAAACATGTGCCTAAAATGGTCCTATTTGTGAAAAATCACCCAACATTCAAAGATGAAAGTTCGGCCCACTTCAGTAAATCAACCGAAGGCCATAATTGAAAGAAAACTTGGCATCCTATAATAACCTATAACAAGAATTGATAATTTTTTAACTTTATATTAGGTTTGGCAAAGATAGCCTCAAACAACTGGCATTATATAATCAAATCCTAAAAAAACTACTCTCTTTTATATTCTCTCTCACTACAAGCTTATTTTGGTTTCCCTCCTCCTTTCTCTCCTTGTATTTTTTCTTCTATCTCTTCTCTTTTGCTCTTATAGTTTAGCAAAAATTCTTGAAAATTATACAAAAAAAAAATCAGTAGGGTGAAAAGGTAAGGTTGATCTCACATTAGAAAAACTCAGAAGCAAAAACTAAGATAGAAAATACTCCCTCCGTTTCAATTTATGTGAACCCATTTGACTGGGCACGAAGTTTAAGAAAAGAGAGAAGACTTTTGAATTTGTGGTGTAAAATGAGGCACAAATATTTTGTGTGGCTATAAATCATTGCATAAAGGTAAATTGTTTCCAAATAAGGAAAGAGGTCATTCTTTTTGGCACGGACCAAAAAGGAAATAGATTCACATAAATTGAAACGGAGGGAGTATATATTTTAATTTTATTTTTTTCTCTCTCTTATTTTTATTTGGTTGGATTGAATGAGTGGGTGTGATTGAAATTCGCTGAAAATAACTTAACGAGGCTATATACAAAATTTGAGCAAGATTAGCAAAAACTAAGAGAGAAAAATATATTTCAACTTTATTTTTCTTCTCTCTTCTTTTTTTGGTTGGATTTAATGAGGGGGTGTGATTGAAATTGGTTGAAAAATATATAAACGATACTATATACAAAATTTGAGCAAGATAGAAGTGATTTATACTGGTTTCAGGCAAAATATTAGACATAAAAATCCAACTGCGATATGTGTATACCACGTAGTATATTGTGTACATAAGTGTATATCACACACAAGTTTTTAAGGACGTCTGTGTATATCACTTTGTTTATCGGTATGTCACACAATATTTGTATGGATGACTATGAATATCACATTATATATCATATATATAACACAAATTTTCATGCAAATACACAGATACACATAATATACATGAGATATCACTGATGTACATAGAGATATACACGGGTTACAATAAGGGATACACATGTGAAGTCGTCTTAAACTTGAGTTTCAATCTGAAGCGTGTTATACAAAGAAGAAAAATAAAATTTTAGTAATTTTTTTTATACACACATTATTATTATTATTATTATATTATACACCGTGATATACAAATAATATAATTATTAATTATTTATCAAAAAAGAAAAATAAATTTTTGATATAGCATGTTTAAGTAAGTTCTAAAATATAAAAATAATAAATATAATTGTGGGAGTAAAAAATATTTTAGTATAAAAAGAAAATTAATTTTTGATGTACACAAAAAAAAAATTATGATATTTATTTTGGTATACACATGTCCGATGTGCTATACAAATAATACAACATTTTTATTGTGATATACATTGATATAAAGGCAGCAATAACCATATATATAGTTTTATATTATTGATATACAAAGAATGAAAATAAAATTTTAATATACATGTTGGTATAGACAAAGAAGAAGAAAAAAAGAAGTTGTGATATACATATTATTATTGATATGCATTTATTGGCTATTTGATGTCAATATCTATAACTAGAAGTCTAGAACTATATTCTGCGAAATATATGAATATATTGTTGAGATTTTTTCCTTCCTATACCATATATGAAACTTTATTACAAAAAATGTGCACAGTTTCTAATTTACCCGCCCTGTCCACATTGTTCCTACAATTATTATACCAAACAAGGTCCTGGAGCTGGAATACTCCCTTCATTGCCTTGCTCTGGGTGCTTCTTTTCAAAAGGATTCAGCCGATATTCAGGCGGTATACTGGGATAAACCTCTTCAAAGTTCTCCTTTCGTAGATCTCCTTCGTCATGGACATCAGCCATACCAGAAGTACGATGTGATTCGCTTGTTGAGTTAGGAGATAGATCTTCTTTGTCAGTCGAGGATTTAGAGTTATCAGAATAAGATGTATGCTCTTCACTCTCGCCAGGGCCAGGTTGAATTCCAATACCAGGTGCACTATTGATATCTCTAACACCAGATTGACCACTACTACACTTTTTCTTCTTTAACAAAGCTTTCTGCCACTCCATGAACTCATCATTTTCGGATGAACTACTCTCTGAATCAGATGTCAAACCATAAAGATTTGGCGGTGGCACGCCTACTTTTCTTCTCTTTTCTATCTGTTTTTCCATGTCTATATATATCTTTCAATTATTTTCTTTTTATATATTTTCTGTCTATATATTTTTATATATTTAATGAAGCATCTAAAATTGTAGATTATTTGTATTCTAATTGTAGATACTTTGTTTTCTATTTTTACAAATAAAAAATGACTAAAACTTCTACAAATCTTCTGAAAAAAATTAATTATGTCGAAAATCTCAATTAAACTACAATCGAATGGGAATTAAGATATTAAAATTTAATATACCCAGTTTGTAGATATTTTATAGATGGATTGTAGATTATTTGTATTCTGATTGTAGATGCTTTGTTTTCTATTTTCACAAATCAAAAACGACTAAAACTTCTACAAATCTTCTGAAAAAAACAATCTACAATTTATCTACAATTTTTCTATAATTTATCTACAATTTATCTATAATTTCTACAATATGTCTTCTTCTTCTTCTTCTTCTTCTTTTTCGAGTTTCAATCTGAAATTCAGCCAAAAACAAGTCTAAATCTTCACCAAAACCCCTCAAAATTGAGATATAAACTCCAAAATATATTTTTAATTATTTACAACAAAAACAAATAATGATTTTTGAAAATCCAAATTCGAATTCAAAGCTTTCAAGCTTTTTAATGGCTATCAATGATGGAAGCCTGTAAAAAGAACGTGGGTATGGGTAAAACGTGGGTGGGGCTGAGGGTTAGGAGAGAGAAACGTGGGATGAGTGGAGATACTGGAATTAAACGAAAATCCTTTAATTAAGGAGTAAAAAATATTTTATTAATTATATCCTTAATTAATTATGGTATAGAATTAGTAATTTGGTTTGTTAAGTGTAATTAAGTCAAACCTTAAACATTGAGGGTAAAAATATTTCCTATGTGGCATAGGAATATAAAAATTCCTATATTGTTATACCATAACAAAACCCCTTATGGACTCGGTACAATTAATGTGTTAAAGTTTGAATTCTTGATTACTTCTTCATCACTATTGCCAAGTTAAGACCTTCCCTATTCTCTTATATTCAACAATAAAAACAATAAATAAAATTAATATAATGACTCTGATATCATAAAATACGTATGCTGACTAAATCTAATTTCTTTACTCTATCAAGAATTACCCCATTGATAGATTACTCTATTAAGAAGGAAGTGATGGATGCCATATGGGGAGCAACTATCTATCACAGTATGGACTGCTAGGAATAAAAAATTATTTCAAAAATGGAAATGTACAGATGGATACTATAGTTACACAGATCAAGAAAGAGATAAAAGAGAGAATACATATGTTTAAACTGTAAAATAGAGGAAGTAGGAGTAGAGGATTCCTACATAGACTATTGTGTAATTAGAGATATGAAATCCAAGTTTCTTTGTGGAAGCTAGGAGCTCTTTAGGTCATTAGGTGTATTGCTTAATTTGTTATCAATGGTAATATTCACAGTTGTTAAAAAAAAAAAATAGAATGAGCCCATTGACGAATTTATCCTTTGGTAGTGAGTGTGATTGGACGCGTTGCCATTTTCTCGGATTAATGTATCTTCACGAAAGAGATGAAAATCTTTTTGTCACGACATTTAGGCAGTAACGGAGCAAAAACTAAGAAGTTTGACAGTTCAGAACAAAAAAATACTATCAATGTTAGCCCAAAATATATTACCAATATTAGGCATAATTTTCATAAAATATTACTAATAATATTTGCCAACTGGCTATTTGTATACTTGAGAAGTGGGTCGTAAGTAGGGGTGGGCGTTCGGGCAGTTCAGATTGAATTTAAAATTTCGGTTTGGGTTTTCGATTTTCGAATTGAAAAAATGACAATCCAAATCCAATCCAAATAAGTTCGGATTGGATCAGACTTTTAAGTTCAGTTTCGGATTAATTGGTTTGGATATTTTGGATTTTCAATTTTGAGCTTATAAGTTGATATGTTTCTTCTTTTTTACAAAAATGAATATCCAAATAAAGTACTCATGTTAAATTACCTGAAAAGTTCTTCATTCTCACCGCAATCATCCAAATAATATATTCAAGTAATGAAATTATTATCAAGAAAATGCAACAACGACATTAAAATGCCTAATAAGAAGTAGCAATAGTAAACCATATTCAAAATAAAAAATATTCTGACAGTAACTTAGTAACTAATAGTGAATATATGAGATAATAATATCTAATGGGTAGGGTATCAAACTTATTTTCTACAGGCATATGGATCATGGACTAAATATAAAGTATAAAAATTTCAGATTTTCGGATATCGAAAAATTCGAAGTAGCAAATCCAATATCCAAACACAAATCCAAAATTGTTAAAAAAATTAAATCGAAAATCCAAACTAAAAATTCAAACAATTCGAATTTTGATTTGAATTTCGGGTTTGCCCAAAAGCCACCCCTAGTCCTAAGAAATTTTATTTCCTTGGACTGACCCTTCTCTATGCCCAAGCCAAATGATGACATTCCTACATTTAATTCATAGAAGTAGTATTTAACTTTTTTTCTTTTTGTGGCAATTTTCGTGCCTTTATGAAATAAGGAAATGACCAAGCATATGAGCGAAGCTTGAGTTTGAGCTCCACGACATTTCTCGGACCCAAAGTTTAATATGGAATTTCATCTTCAATTAAACTCAGCCATAGAATTTAACTAGCAGTAAGATTTCTTTATTTTCTTCTTTTCTCGTTTTGTGATATGCATAATAAGAATGATGTTAGTACTTAGTAGAGTTTGAATTCTCAAGCAGACGAGGCTGCAACCTTGATTGGCTGTTTGAAAAGTGAAGAAAATGAGCAAAAACTCACAAAGGTTTTGACCCCCTTGACCACCAAACTACACTTTTGGGTTATGTTAAGGGGTTTCAAAACTTAATATATAGAGATAAAAACCAGATTTTGCCTTATATATATAGCGTAATTTTTCGGCGAAGGGGCGCCCCCTAAATCAGCTCCAGCTTGGAGCTTGGGTTAAATATTTCAAATATGCGTGCGTGATTGTGATTTGTTTCGATTGGGAGTTATTGGATTATGTTGTAAACATTTTAAGGGCTTTGAATTTCAATTTCGGGATAACTTAGATTTTAGGTAGGTTGAGTTAATATTCGAGCTACGGTTCGAATGAAGAAAATGAAGTTTCTGCATGTATAACTGTGTATCGATCCCTTGTGTATTCTATATGTATATCTTGTATAGTCTCTCTATATATATATATTTATGTGTGTGTATATCCATATATACCTTTGTGTGAGATATACATGAGTACGTTATATATGTTCGTAGAGAAATTTTTCGACTCAATTTCAGCAACGATTGCCTCGCTATATGTGTTCAATGAATTTCAATTGTATCCACAGAAAAATATTTTTTCCCTCGGTATTTGATTGTTGTATATTATTGGTAGTTTTTTGTTGGCCGAAAATGATTAAATAGCATTCTACTGCTAAACTGTAGTAAAGGCTTTGTAAAAATGGTTCATTCTCGAATGTAAAGAACGAATTTGACAGAACTCAATAACATACTTTGGTTCAAACTTATATATTTGTTAAGAAATTTATTGAATATGTACCTATAATAAATTTCAGCCCCCATAAATTTTAAATTCAAAATCTAAAGTCAGTTGGGGCATTGCATGCCATGTGCATATGTGCTCTATATAACGTATATCCTTGCGTCTTTTCATTCTAATTCATTTTAATATGACATGTTGAGTTTAGGCTTTTAACTAAGAGATTTTTATACGGTTGAGCATCTCCTAAGAATTATTTAAAAGACTGGCATCATTTTTTATTTATTCCATAGATAGAAATTCTTTTTACAGATTAAGCACATAATTAATGAGTAAACATAATACACAAATTATGAAATTGGTTCTTATTCTTATTTATTTTTTTCACACTCTTTCTCCTCTTATCCAAATTTCATTTAGCATTCAAATCTCTCTCTGCTCTTATTAGAGGAAAAGTGGACGAATTGATCGTAGTGGTCTTTTGATAAATTATTACCACTGTGCATACAATAAAAACAATGTATAATGGTATTAATTTATAAGAATTGCATATACAACATACACAAGATGTATATTGTTGAGTTGTCCCACATCGGAGGGATTTGAGGTCCTTGGTCTCCTTATATGACTTGGGCAATCCTCACCTCACAAGCTAGCTTTTGGGATTGAGTTAGGCCCAATGTCCATTCTTATCATGGCATCAGAGCCAGGCTCATCCCAATTATTGTT